>JABSTT010004386.1:0-21932 GCA_013339685.2 Hyalomma asiaticum | reverse complement strand
CCACTAGAAGAGAACTCAGGGAATGATGCTTGAATCGATGAACAAATCGCAAGGTACGATTTAAACAGGGAATGTCGCGGGAACCAACATGTCGCGGGGAGCCAACGAGGAGCCAACGAGTCCATAGATACGGTAGAGTGTTAACAAAGACGACAAAAGGTTGAGGTATGCACAAGCTAACAATGTTTCTCCCAGAAAGTCTACTTTCAGGTGCTGAGCCCCCATCCAGTTCCAGGAGAACAAGGACGTTAAACAGTGTAGTTACGTTTTTTAGCCCCAAGCTTTCGGTGAAATGCATTGTTGGTGCGGGGCAGGTGGTACGGGTGGACACATGACATAGGAGTAACGTCTGTTCTGAGCGTGTGTTCCTTTTTCCACCCTGCTTTCTAGCCCTGTGCACACAATGCATTTGCCAAGATATGTACAAAGAGCGATTCTCTGGAAGCTTCGCTCTTGCCATTTATATTAGTCACGCTAACACCTGTCGCCCCAAATACCCCTGCACCCAACCCCCCCTTTTTTTTTGTGTATGTGTGTGTGTGTGTCGCACGTGCTGCTCTTCTCCTCCTCTCTTTCTGAGGGACGGGGAGAGTGTGCAAAGGCGTACATAACGAACGCTGGAGAAGGCAGTTGCCGCTCTGACGAAGACAATTCCGTTGTCGAAACGTTAGCTCCCGTGACATAGCCTGTTACATGTACTTGCAATCAGGTGATATTTCATGTTTTTTGTCTGAACAGCGGCATTATTCTTAATCTTCTTAGTCAGCAATGGGTGCTGGATAGCTGTAAGCCCCTGGAGCTTCCTTCTATTCATATACCGTGTTAAAAATTGGTGTCATTGGAAATGTGGTCAAAAGAAAAAAAGAAAAAAAACTGGCCATATAGTTTCATTTTCAAGACCCCCCAACTTTGGATGTTCAAATTTCAACACAAGGGTCGACTTACAATCGTGTAAATTGCAATATTTCAATGCTGGTCTTAAGCACTCCTGGGTGTTGCATCTGAAGCAGAGGCTACTTGTAAAGTTTCACGTTCACACCATTCCTAAGAGGTAGCTCTTGGGTTTGCAGGCTAGTGGATCAACAGAAGGATAGCGCCATGGTGGACAAGCGCACCCTCATTGAGGAAGAGACGTGTGCACTGGATGAGTAAGCATGAACTCGGAGACCTAGCGTGGTGTTAACTTCTTTCTTGGCAGTGCATGTGATTCTGGTTGAGTCATGGCGGCCATGTACTATGTAGATCGAAATGTCATAAAAAAAAGAAAGTGGTGTTTTGTAGGGGAGTGTGGACATCCAGAATTTTGGACATGAACTGAATCCTAGCACATTTAAATTGAACTATTGCGTATTCACGAGCTTTACCTCTTACCTATTCGGTAAGAACAGAGAGGAGTTAGATTTGAATAGTCGAACAAGCAATCAATTAAGGGTGCTGTTATTATTTTTACAGCAGGAGATTCATTAAATATAGGCTTGTGTGTATATTATGGTATTCAAATTCCATTTTGACACAAATTTACAATTTCTATGGGTGAAATTTCTACGGGTTTGAAAACGAACTGCTGGACATATTTTTCTGCACGTAAGCTGTTTAAAAGGTGGTTTGACTCTGTCATAGGGGCTTTTGGCTTAATGCTGTGAGAAGAAGATTTTGTTATATGCAGGTTCGCTACAAAATTTGAAAAAAGGACGCCTAAGTAAGCAAAACAGTAACAGATGGCAGAGCTCACCCAAAACATTTATTTTGGGTGAGAAAACATTTACAGCTGAGACCACTTATAATGTAACCGCTTATAGTGAAGGACCGGCTATAATACATTTTTTCTGGCCCCCGTTTACCCTCCCATAGAACTCAATGTATGCGCATACCACTTATTGTGCAACCCCCTGAGATGTAAGACTGGTTATAATGCAGCTGCCAGGAAACCCCGCAAACAGTAGATGTAGCCAGCAGGCTTCACAAAGGAAGTGTGCCACCTGAAAAGAGCGCAACGAACTGCCATGAAGTTGGAAGAAGCGCGGAATGAATGAATAGGGAGTGGAAAGAAGAAAAAAAAGAAGGCTGTGGCTGTGAATATTACTTGTTTACTGATGTAGTGCCGCGAGCACTTATTGTTACTTTCATCCAATCACGAGCTCACGCGCTAAATCATTTTCACCACAAATAGTTCTGGCAAGTGGTCACTACGTGCTGATGCTGCTGGCAGTGATGGTTTCATTGAACCATTAAATACTGAATCAACTGATATGGGCGGTTTGACACCTGCCAAAAATATCCTCGGCTGTCTGTCTTTGCGACCCAAAAAAAAAAAAAAAAAAAAGTTCAAGAAAAGTGTTAGAGGGCTCCTTTAACATTGATTACAAGCCTTTGTCGCAGTCTCAGTATGGGGGTTGCCCTGCATGGGCTTGCAGAACCAGTCAAGCTAGAAAAGCGAATGACAGAGTCTACAGGAGGAGGAGGACAGTAGAGGAGTCGTCCCTCTAGGCGGTTTATACTGGATGTTAGTTTCAGACAAGTAGTTGGAACATGTGAGTGGACCTTTGCACTTTTGGAAAGACCTTAAAGTCTAGTGATGGAATCAAGCACCCTTTTGCGGTTCGATAGGAGTTGCATTCTTAAATCCAGTTTTGAAAATCATGGCACCTGCAGCGTGGTGTCGCCTGGTGTTGAAGCCTTAATACTGAGTTTTGGAGTCGTCATATTCCTGTGTGCTGCCTGCTTCTGTACAGGTAACCATTAATAGGAACTGTTGGTGTTTTAAAAGAAAACATCCCTGCCCTATTCTTTGCTTATTATGCAATAAAAAGAGTTGGCACTGAGAAGCGACGCTGCTTTCACAGCAACCAAAAAATTGCATTTAACCACGATGCATGCGCATCGTGTCTCTCAGGAGCAAGCGCGCATGGGCTCCATCGTGGCAGAACCTGGTGCAAACGTACTGAATGGCTGTTGGCCACTGTTTGCAAAATATGTTGCAAATATGACTCCATTAACAAGAAACTCTGATAAAGAAGCCCCATTACCATTGCATGATTAAGCACTCTGGTAAGCTTTCCATTGCAATAAAGAAAAAGACGGGTACCGTAAGAACTGGTTGTTGGTGCCCCTAAGTGAAGCCTATGAAGTTGCAACAGTTTAATAATGTCAAAGCATTGCCTTCGAGAATGTATCATCATAGCAGTGTCGGAGGCCATGCCCACTACGTAGCAGTGAGATGCCCAGCAGCAGAGTATGCTTGCAGTGGCGAGGGGCAAGCAGCCCTTTGACTTCCGCCTTATGGCCATGCGTGAACGCTACCAGAAGCTGATGGAGCTAGCATGGCTCTGAACCAAAGCGACCAAAGCTGGTCAAGTCAAGGCGGCACAGTGAAGTTCATTGACCAATGCCATTGTGTGAATTACAGAGGCTGAATCGGCGGCAGAAGCTGCATGCCAGGTTATGTGCTTTTGTGACGGACATTTTTTTAACTGTTGGCTATTGGACAGCATCACTTTTCAGGTTTTGCAGCAATGCAGATGAGACACGTACTAAACAGAAGTGAAACACCATTGCAATGGGACAACAGCGCTACCATAAAGGCTGTTGCGTTAGGTGGCAAGTTGCGCAGATCTAGCTCTGCAGACTTCTTTTACTGCTTTGATAGAGTTTGACCTAATGCAGTAGAACCCCGCTGTTACGTTCCCGACTGCTGCGTTTCCCTGGCTGTTACGTTGTTCTGGGCCAGTCCCGGCATAGCTCCCATAGGATTCAATGCATTCAGAACCCCGCTGTTACGTCGCAGTGTGGGAACATTCCCGTATGTTTACGTTGCGAATCGACACTCCAAGTGGCCACTGCCGACGGCAAATATTGACTTTTCACGTAGTCAGGGTGTCGGAACGAAATGTTTTTCGTCCGGTTTTCGGTTCGTTCCACAGCAAAAAGTTCCGTTCCGTTTTCGTTCCGGAACAAAACAAAGGCGTCCGTAACGGTTCATAACGTTTTCTTTTCAATAAGAAAAACGAACAGAATACTTAATATTAAAAATATCTTTTAAAAACAGCAAAAGATACTGGACTAATACATAAAAATTCAATCATAATGTTGGGGTTTTACGTCCCAAAGCCACGATGTGACTTAGAGGGAAGTCGCAAAAAGTTCGAAGCAAGGACACAACAAAAACTTGGTACTTAGTTTTCCTAAGTTTGAATCCTGAATTTTTGTCAAGGGGGGGGGCACACGATTTCCGAAGCAATAGGTCATCAAGGTACTCACCGATGAGCGAGACCGCTGCTCTGACAAAACGAAAATTGAGTGCCGAAAGCCCTCTCAACGCTGACTTGTGTGGCTGGCACACCAAGGGCCACTTGCGGTTGCGCTCTTGCGCTCGTCTCAAATTTCAACACATGGATAAGTGGCGATGTTTATTTTAACATATCTTGGAAGACACATGAGCAGCACTGGGTGAAGGTACCAAAGAAAAGCAGAACCGAGAAAAACTACCGCGAGACTGAAGCAGATATTACAGAATGTGTATGGATGTGCTGGTGCCACTTGAATCCATAGGGAACTTAGCTTTAGTGCATTTCTGGCCCCTTAGGATGATGCAACACGCGCAGCACCGTAGCAGACTAAGAATGCTCCATTAAATCAGTAATGTTGGGTTGGAAGAATGCATACACTATGTGCTAAATCACCTCAGCAGAATCTATAATATATAGTGAATTGTTGAGTTTACAGAATTCGAACATCATGCAAGGACCTGTCTAGAATGAACTTTAATGAACTACATTCAAAGGATGTTTATTTTGAAACTATTCTTATTTTTCATATTTATGTGCACAATTGTGCAAAGAGCGCCTGAAAGTGTTGCACTGCTTATCACAGTTTAAGGCACTTCCTTGAAAGTGGCTTTTGACCAAAGTACTTGTAAGCATCATGCTTGTCTGTGATGCTAAACGCATAGTTTGTAAGCAGAGGCCGCAGGAAACGCACTGAAATAAGTTCCATCAGCTTCTGTCGATGCACCACGTCATTCTCTTTGCACTGCAGCAACTTTGAGGCGCACAGAGCTGGAATAGCGTGTGCCACCAAGCTAGTCATCGGTTTCTGAAGAGTTGGATTTTCCTTCAGGGCTTGCTCAGCGTAAGCACGCAAGGTGTCCAGCACAAAAAGCAGCTGGTCAGAGGGATATAAAAGCCCCCCACGATCCTGGCTGCGAGTGAACAGCTGCAATGGCTGATTTGTTAGTGGCTTGGATGCAATTGCCACACAGTTTTCGCAGTTCATCTGCTCACTGATTACGCGGACAATATAGCCACCGACATAGACAGTCGCAGATATTTGCAGGGAAGGCATGTACACTGGCAAAACAGTAGTCTTGAGCCTTTGAAGAACATTCAGAGCATTGGCGAATGTGGCTGAACAGATGTTTCTGGCTTCTCAGATACAGTTAGTGACATGGTGGCTGGCTCACTGTGTGCCACATTTGAAAGTGGATTGGATGCGGCTATTCCGATTTTCAGCACTTTCTGAAGCCCTGAAAGGGCAGCACGAACATCTAGTGCATCATTGCAGCCAGCCGACCTTCGAAGTGTTCCGAATAAACTCTCTATTGGGTCACTGTTCAACTTCCGTGTTAACACAAATGCAAAATTTTCAACACTCAATAGGTGTTTTACGCAGGCCACAGTGCTGTACGTGGTAGTCAGGAATGCCTCGTATGTTTCCTTTGTGAGAAACTCACGAGGATGGGTGCACTTTGTCTTCAATTCATGGAGATACATTGGCATTGTGACCTCTAGCCACTCAAGCCGGGCATCTTCCGTGCTGTCATATTCCTTAACATCTGGAAATTTCTGGCGCAGATGTTGAACAGTATTACTGGTGTCATGGAGAACAAACCAGCGATAGAAGTTCTTCATAAAAGTGATGGTCGGGCCTGCACTTGCGAATGAAATGTGGCAAGTGTGACCAGCTCGCTCCATGAGGTGTTGCAAAACAGCTGTTACAGCAGGAGATATGAGTTGAATGGCCCTCACCACGTTCATCTTTTCTATATTATTAGGAAAAACATGTTTCCGACTGAGGTAACGCACCGGCTTCACATTCAAGTTCTTTTGAAGCTCGTACACATCTTTCACGTACGACGCTGAAATTTCCCCTTTGGGTCCAATGTCATGCGCCAAAAACTGAGACCGCACATTCTTTAGCACATGGCAGGGGTCAAAGCTCATGAACAGCGGCCTATCTGGGTCACAAGGATGTTCAGTTCTGTAGGTAATGATGCCATTCCCTAGAAGTCTCATGGCTTGTACATTTACCTTGTGGTTGTCAGTGACAAGTCTGATAATACGGAAACCGCAAGACTCAACTTTCTTCATTATGATGACCGTCAACTCGTGAAGCTGGGTACCGGTTAAACCCTTTGTGAAAAAGTAACCAACAGGGATTCTGTACGACGATGAAAGTCCACTTACAAGAAAACACAAAAGAGAGTTCGCTAACACAAGGCCATTGCTAGCATTCGGCAAGCTCGTGTCTGCCTGCCCCACAAAACAGTCCTGTTGCTTGTTGTACTGGAGCTTCTCTTTAATGCGCATCTCATCAATGATGAGAGAACACATTCTTGACTGAGGCGCCTTGAGATTTTCAAGCTCTGCTTTGAGGCGAGCTTCAACAAGTTCTGTGAAGCCTGTTTCACTGTTCTGTATCCCAATATAAGCAGACAGTGTCTTTCTGCCAGGAAGTTTGAAAATTCCATGACTCCGCATATGCTCATAGGCTCTTGTGGAAAGGTGTCTCAACACAACACATTGACGGGTCGTTTCTTCAGACTATGTTGGCCTTTTCTTTTTAAAATTTCTCACCTGATCAAGCAAAATTAAAGCAGAAGACTCATTTTCCATTGCTTTTTGCCGTATGTAAGAAAGATCCGCAGCGAGAGAATCCTCCCGAAGCTCCTTTAGCAGCTGCTTGTACTTGTGAACAGTCTGCGTCAGTCGCAAAATTTGGCTTCTTAGGTCTCTTTCTTTCTTTTCCACTTCGCTCGTTCTGTTGTCAGCCGACTTGTTGGTGCCCTAAAGTCAACTTGGATGCTCCGATTCTTCGTATTAACTTTACCATCGTAGCGG
This sequence comes from Hyalomma asiaticum, assembly GCA_013339685.2. Classification (NCBI taxonomy): domain Eukaryota; kingdom Metazoa; phylum Arthropoda; class Arachnida; order Ixodida; family Ixodidae; genus Hyalomma; species Hyalomma asiaticum. Next base: position 14,817 of record JABSTT010004386.1, on the reverse strand, counting down.
TCCGCAGGTTCACTGACAGGTGTTGTGTCCATCAGAACATCTTCCTCAGTATGCGGCTCGGCCGAGGCTACGGGCTGTAGCGAAGTAGAAGTCGATGCGGTCGCGGCTGAAGCGTCCGTCGACAGTGAACACGTGAACTGTTGGGCTCGTTTTTCGATGCTCGCTGTGCTCCTGTCTCGTGTTGCCTTCGTTTGCAAATGATGAGGGAAGTCATCAAAAACGGAAGGTACAGTACCTTTCCTCAGTCGGCGTCTTTTGCCTTCAATGAAATCTTCGTATTTGAAGTGGCGACTGCAAACCTTTGTGTAGCACGATCTGTCATTCGGTTTCCAGCCATCGCGCCGAACTGCAGTTATCCACTTCTCTCTCAGTGGCAAGTCTGATGGAAATTCGTGGAATGAAAGCCCAGGAGTCTTCTTTTTTTCATCTGATTTGCACAGAGGCACGCAACAGTACGCCATGTCAGACCGAGGGAGACGTCGCTAAAGCACAAGCAGCACAGCACGTCGCGAAATCCCAAATGGCAACGCGAGCCTCTGGAAAAGAAACCCTATTTACGTGGCGCCCCCTCGCGGCTGCCAAGCGCGCTACGTGAACGGAGACGCGACGGCGCTGAGAGCGTGAATTGCCGGGCACTGAAAAAATAGAGGAGCGGCACGTAGTTTGACTTGGCTTGAATGTATTAGCTGCACAATGGCCGACGCCCATTGCGTTTCCGGCTTCCGCCAGCAAAGTTATGGCGCAGCTCTGCAAACTGTTTGTGACGGAATCGCGTACAGTGATTACGTTTCCATCGATGATGCCGTTGTCACCTCCGAGGTTTTCTCTGTCGACGAAATCATAGCCGAGTGTGCCTATGCGTGCACTGAAAGCGCTAGCACTGAAATAAAATTGTGTGCCGATCACCACTTCTCTTATTTTTCAATTTTTCCCTTTTCTCGGCTCTTATGTTTCCCGGCTCTTACGTTTATTTTCTACGGTCCCGTGAAAAACGTATCAGCGGGGTTCTACTGTACCTGCCTCTTTTGCCCTGCTGCGGGCCGCAATGTCATCCTCTTTGCGCATTGAAATTTTTGATCTCATGTGGCCTAGGCTTGCAATGGGGGGCAATAATAGATATAGAAAAGTTAATTTTAGGTGTCCCTTCAACTCAGCCCTGTGAATGACTTGCTTTGAGCCAAAATGTTGCTATTCACGCACCCCCATGTGATGCATACTCAGTGGGTGGGAAAGGAAACATGACGAACATCATCCAAATTTGAAGTGTGTAGCTAGGAACCAAGAATGAAAACTGTGCGCACATGGTGCCAACAAACCACAGTTCCAGCAATCCGTTTAAAGGGGGGCTGAACAAGTGGTATTGTCATCTCTAAGAGATTGCTAGCACCCTTGTGTCAGTTTTTTATGCATGAATCTTGGAGTCTGCTCCTTGAATGCAATGGATGCACGTCATAGCTGCTGGAAATGTGTGATCAGTATTATTTATTTATTTTGTTTAGGAGTGTCCACTTTTTACTATGTTGTGGTGCCACAGTATCACCTATTTCACTAGGGAACTTTTGTAAAGAAAATGTGAAATTCTTAAACTTAACTTGTGGCCCCCCTCTCTCCCTGCTCTGAAAATGTCCACCCTTCAGAAATTTCTGGGGGGGACCTTGATCAGGCCATATGTCATCTATAATTCCTGTGATGCAGCAGCTCAAAATTATTGCAACCTGTTGACTATGTGTCATTGTGCCATACCAGCAATGCTTACACTCAATTAATGTTGACTCTCCTGAGCCCCCAGAACACTGTGGTATTTCGTCAGACCATCGAAGCATCGTCAGGTAGAAGAACAATGCTTTTGAACAACCTCTGGCAACAACCATGACAGTCATTGCTCATGTTCAGTGCAGGAATGTCCTGACACCCCAGTTTGGAGTGACCTGCTATGCTATTCATTTGCTCCCGTAAGAGATAACAGCATTGCTCTTGCCACTTTAACTGGCCACTGGGTGTTAGGAAAAATGTATGAACAGATTATCGTAAAACAAAGTTTCTGCTTTCATCTTCTTTGGCAGTTGCCTGAATTATCGACATTTCACTCTGGCAGAGCCATGCCAGCTTCTAATTTTATGGCTGTCTGAGCCCTTCCATGCAGCTGTTTCTGTGCACATGGTGAAGGTGAAGCCAAATTAGTGTTGACAACTGCATTCCAGAAAGATGCATGATTCCAGTACATCAGCCAGGCACTGCTCCATGTACCCTTTCTCATGTGTTACTGTGAATTAACCGAGCGGTCCCTCTTCCCACTGCAGTTTACCCAGAGAGGTTTGAATGCATGTATTCTACAGGCAGCTTTTCTTTTTTTTAATTTCTGATTTGGGCATGTTCCCTGTTTTCATTTTTTAGGTTGGCCGTCACGTGTACAGTATGTACTTCAAGAAAGTTGGGTGGCATTTTCTTATCCCAGCAACGACAACCTGCATTCTTGCTTTTGGAAGTGAGGTATGGTTTCACTGCTGACCATGTGTGAGTGCTACACTACATTCACCAGTGAGCATGCATATGTACAGTCTGTTTCACACTTGGGGGAAATCTCGGAGAGCCTTGCAACGTGGTGCGGCCATGATGTGGCGAGCGCTGGAGTCGGCCAGCAGCGGCTGCTCGCGCAGGCGCGAGATGCGTGCAGCCTTGAACCGCGTCGTCTGCTACGACAGCGCTTGCTGGCTGTATTGTCGGGAAGCGTGCTACTGTGTGCGGCATCGCGTTAATTTCACCGTTAACGTGAGAAGTCAGCCAATATTCTTCACTAAAGGTTGTGCGGTGCCATACTTTTGGGCCTGCATTGGCAAGAAAGGAGCTCTGAAAACCTAATTTGACAACACACTTGCTTTGTGTTACCGGAGGGCTGGGGTACTGAGTGGGTGCACGTATGCTTCATCACCGCGTCTGCTACTGTAGTGCGCAGCGACAATAAACGCTGTGCCAGTTTTACTCAAAGCATCCTTGAATCCCCTATCTACAGATAGTCGTGTGGTTTAGGCTCGCCAAAGGACGAAGGAATGTGGTGCTGTCGCATTTTGTCTTTTAAATATCTTTTTATCCTTTTTATTCCACGCAGTTTAAAGAGCGCCGAATCACCAATAAGTCCAACATCGTCAACGAGTGGGCCACGCTTCGACAGGACACACTGCTCACTCAGTCCCCTTACGCCTTGCTTCCTTCCGTTAAGAATGAGTGCTCTCATGGCTGCTGCTGGGGGAATGACTTGACATGAGTAAGCGAAGCTGGAAGTGTGATGTGTGCATTTCGCGCCGGCGGAGAGCACCTGTCTCATGTCACTGCAATGTTGTAGAGAAGAGCTGCTTCCCTCTCAATTTCGTCACCTAAAGCGTTACTTTCTTCTGATCCATTCGTCTGATCGTGATCGACCTGCATTGTTATTACTGTGGAATGCTTTCTTCTCATTTCCCTTCAAGAAAAGGCCGAGCACGACGTGCACACATTGTAGCGTTTATTGTTGCTGCACACACGGCAGCAGACGCGGTGACGAAGCATACGTGCACCCGCTGAATACCCCGGCCCTCCAGCAACACAAAACAAGTGTGTTGTTAAATTGGGTTTGCAGAGCTCCTTTCTTTCCAATGCAGGCCCAGAAGTAAGGCACCGCACAGCCTTTAGTGAAGAATATCGGCTGACTTCTCACGTTAACGATAAAATCAGCGCAATGCCGCACACTGTAGCATGCTTCCCGACAATACAGCCGGCAAGCGCTGTCGTAGCAGACGATGCGGTTCAGGGCTGCACGCATCGCGTGTCTGTGCCTGCGCGAGCAATTGCTGGTGGCCTACTCCAGCACTCGCCGCGTCATGGCCGCATCGCGTTGCCACGCGCTTCGAGATTTCCCCTAAGTGTGAAACAGACTGTACATATGCATGAATGAAGCCGTGAAGGGAGCATGCCACCCTCCTGGGTTCACTGTGTCTTTTCTTAGTGGCAGCTGTGTAATGACATGCAGGTTGGTGTATGCATGATTTATGCCTGATCCTGTTCAGCACAAGGTTTCTTCTGGAGCTCTTAATGTTTGCATTAACGTCATTAACGTGTTCATGACTTTGTGGCCCACTTTTGTTTCCAGTATGGCTCTGCTGTGTGGTTGAGCAAGTGGTCCCAGGATGCAGATGTATCACGGAGGCGTTTCTACATCATTGGCTACGGACTGTTTCTGGTGTCTTACGTGGTCTTCAACTTTGTTTACTGGACTATATTTGTTGTTGGCACGCTACGAGCAGCCGTCTGGTTTCACAATCAGCTCCTAAACAGCATCCTGCGTTCCCCACTCTCGTTCTTTGATACTACTCCCATGGGTAGAATCATCAACAGGTGTGTGTGCCTTGTTTCATTCAGTTTATTTTTGAATGATACTATATCTAATGATCTAATTATGGAAACATGTACTGTTAAACATGGGCAAAAAATTTATTGCCTGACGTGTATGCCCACAGTGTAATTCCAAAGTCCTGAAGAACTGTCCAACACTGAACTGTGCAACAGAAAGCCGAGGTAACTTCTTCGCAGTCTGTTAGTGTTAACCTCATTGCAGTACACGGGTGTTAGCTTCGCCACTGTTTTACCTCCGCAGCAGCACACAGGTGTTAAAGGGCATCTCTGGTGATTTCTCAATGTCCACTAATTGTAATGAAATTTTCAAATATGTATTCTCCTCGGCACTTTAATAATATAAGCGAAACCAGGTGGTTGCAAGTCATTTAGCTTTTCTGGAAATGAATTTTAAAACTCTTTAGCGGATTCCCCTGCGGGTCACCTTGTGTTTTTGACGTCATCACCTTCAACACTGCCTACCCGAGCCTGCGGGACTTCAAAAGCAATACTGCCATAGTTCAGCGTTCAAATCATCGCTGTCAAGTTCAGAAAATCTGGCACAACTCAATACATCGTATGACCTCGCCACTGTCATTTTTCTCCATATTTCTGACAGCGGGAAGGCTGTGACGTCACCGCACACATTGCAAGAAGCGTCTACCCGTTTCAGTTTCAGTTTGAACACGCCTTGCGGTCGTTTATTTAAAATTATTGGCGCACTTCTGAGCAAGTCGAACCACCCTGGCTCCTACAGGACTATCAGTACTATTCGAAAACATTGATATGAGAACATGGTGAAAAATACCGTCGGAGTTGCCCTTTAAGGGGCGCCCACTCTACTGGCAAAGCAGCTTGCCGTTCGCCGTTTACCATTCTGAACTCACCAGGTGACGGCGGCAGTCCTCAAAAACGGCAAGATTTTCTCGCCTAGTGCTTGCTGGAGAATTTCGTGCCGAGACCAAATTGTCTGGCAGCCGGCAGCCGTTGCCAACCGGCGGCGGCGATGTGACCAGTCAGCGACAGAGGATTGGTTGCTATGACCACACTCGCGAGCCGCCGAGATGGCGTCATCAGCCTGGCAGCGCTTCACTTTTTTTTTTTTCTTCGTACCTGATCCTCGACTTCACGAAAGAAAATTTCACACGATGTTTGTACTTGTTTTATTAGGATAAAAGAAACCCAGATTAAAATTAGATAGACATGAAAACGAATAAATAAAGTTCATCAAGAATTTATTTACAATGTACTATAAATGAAGGGGCAGTGGACATATAGCTTAAGAAGAAGAGAACGACAAGTTGTAAAGCTTAATCTTCGGTGCTCGACCAGCTGTGCTACCTCGCTGCTCTGCTGTGCTCGAACACTCACGTCCAAAACGCTTGGTGACATTTGGTGGAGGTGCGGGGTCAATGCACTGAGAAAAAATTCCATCACATGACGGCTTAGGAGAGCAAACTGGAAGTCCGGTAGCATCAACTTGCAGAGCAGCCGCGTCGTCAGGTACACCAAAGAGGAAGCATAGTTCCAATTCTTCAGCGTAACCAAGGCATTCATCGTGGAGCAAAGTTGTAGGACAACAGGGAGGCAAAAAGTGTGCTGGACCCGTGTCGAATCGAAAGAAGAGCATGGGGAAGTAAGAAGAGATGGCGGTGAGAGGCAAGCTTAGATGGTGTGAAAAGAACCATCGAGCCTGAATGTTCGACACAGGAAACAGGCACAAGGGCGGTAGAGTATGGAGGAATCTCGGTATCGGAGGCAACGAACGCACGACGAAGGCTGATCAGAACCTTCAAAAATGTTGCTGCCAAATGGAGAGAGCGCAAGTTCAGCGCAGGCACAATCAATAACTGCATGATAAGATGACAGGAAGTCCCATCCTAAAATCATGGCATGGGAGCAGCGGGGCAGAACAATGAACTCAACGTGGTATCAAGTGCCGCTTATAACAGCACACACAGTGCACGTTCCCAGGGGTTCGATCGACTCGGCACTGGTTGTATGTAATGAAACGGCAGTAAACAGCATCGCGACTTTCCGAAGTTTACGGCGCAGCAGGTTGGAAATCACTGATATTGCTGCTCGAGTATCAACAAGTGCGTGAACGGCGACATCTTCAGCATAAACTTCAGTGACATTCGCAGGAAACAAATGAGGTCTTGAGGAGTTAGTTGAGATCGCAGTTCTTGCCTCCGGAACTGCGCCCTTTAGTTTTCCTCCTGGATTGCTTCAGGGTGGCGGATAAGGGGCGAGAGAGAACGCCGATGGGGAGAAGGAGACTGATGGCTATTGAAGGTTCGGGAGGCATGAGGCGAGGTGTCGAAGTGTTGAACAGTAGCTTCAGAACGGTAGGAGGAAGCGGAACCGGTACTTCGTGGCCTCCCCGTCTCGGAAGGATACCAACCACGTCATTGGCAAAATTGAGCTATGTGCCCAGGAAAGCTACATGAATAACAAATAGGCCGGTTGTCTTGGGTACGCCAGGTGTTAGAACAGGAGGTGGAGACTGAGGAAAATATTGCCGATCTGGGCGAACAGGCTGCTGTGATGGCCAGTAGCTACCTGTGGGTGCATAGCAGGCAGCTGCATGCGGAGGGGAGGCGAATTCACTTTGACGCCTGTATTGCATAGCGGCAAACGGAGGCCTTGGCGTCGCGACTACGGAAGCGTACGTGAGTGGAACTGGCGTAGGAGGCGGCTGGTGAGCAGGAAGCACAACTTCTGCCACTTGTTCATGTATGACTTGCCGGAGCTCGGGAGACAAGTGTGACTCAGACGTTTGGGTGGCTGGCAGAGGAGACAGTTGTCGTGCTACTTCCTGCCGTACAAATTGCTTGATTTGGTAGAACATCACCGAGCTGGAAGGAGCAGCACTGGTGCTGTCGCTAAGAGTGGAAAGCACGGCGTCCGGGACAAGAGCGCGGCGCATAGAAAGCCGTTGTTTGCGCAGCTTTTCATAGCTCTGGCAAAGTGTGATTAGATCGTTGACGGTCTGAGGGTTCTTTGCCAAGAGCATTTGGAACGCGTCATCTTCTATGCCTTTTAAGATGTTCTCGATCTTTTCTTCTTCGGCCATTGATGGGTTAATGCGGCGACAAAGATCCACTACTTCTTCAATGTAGCTTGTAAAGTTCTTGCCTTTTTGTTGGGCGCCACAGCGGAGCTGTTGCTCAGCCTGAAGCTTGTGCACAGCAGGGCGACCAAAGACTTCTTGAAGTTTGGTTCTAAATGCTGCCCAGGTGCCAAAGTCTGCTTCATGGTTCCGGAACCAAAGATGGGCGACCCCAGAGAGGTAGAATGGGACATAGCTGAGCTTATCGGTTTCGTTCCACTTGTTGTGGGCACTCACCCGGTCATACGACGAGAGCCAGTCCTCTAGTCATGGTCGTCAGTTCCATTGAATACAGGAGGGTCTCGTTGGCGTGGCGCACCAGGACAGACGACCGGAGGAAGTGCCTGGGGTGGATCGGTAGGCCCTGTCTCCTCGGGCATTGGAAATGCGACAGGGATTGTCCTGCTGTGGAGTTTCAGGTCTGCAAAGGTGTCCCGCACCTTCCACTAAATGTCACGAAGCATTTTGGACGTGAGTGTTCGAGCGCAGCAGAGCAGTGAGTGTATCCTATGCTCCTGGCTCGCTATTGTGGCTCTGGGTTCCAGCAACCAGCCCTGGACAGTCACCAAAACTCGCCTCAAAGTACCAGGCCCTTGTCGCATGACTCACCAAACTTCTCCGGTTAACTATATCGTGCAGCCCCTCAACCCACCCTCGGATAAGCGCCATCGAGGGTGCGAAATTGTGCACGTCAAGTGTCTGAAGCCCTACTACAATCCACCTGTGCTGTCTTATCTGTAGGTCGCCGGGACGGCTTCCTTTTCTACAGGGGAGATAACTGTACTGTAAATGAAGGGGCAGTGGACATATAGCTTGAACAGAAGAGAACGACGAGTTAGAAAGGCCTGATCTTCGGTGCTCGACCAGCTGTTCTACCTCTCGCTGCTCTGCTGCGCTCGAACACTCACGTCCAAAACGCTTTGTGACAACAAGTACATGCAACATTATAGCATTGAAATTTCCCGTGCTGCGATGTTGTGCTCGGGGTGCAGGAAACAGTATTTTCTGTATGTCGCCAAGCTATTACGAAATTCAGAAGAGCAAGTGATCGGTTGTGTAAAATTAGATTTGAAGACGATCGGACCACATGAAGCGGCCACCAGGGTAGCGCCGGCAAAAGGAAAGCAAACTGGTCGCTCTAGCCCACAAGAGACAGCATACTAGGAGACAGCGCACTAGCTCGTGTGGCATATACCTTTCAGTGCGCAGTCGTGGCTCACAGACCTACAATACGACAAGAACACACAGATGCATGTGGTTTTGTTTTTGCGATCAGCACCTTCCTGCATGTATCGAACACACCGCTTGACATCACCACTTGCTGCAGGCACACCACTGTTTTTCAATCAAGTCAAGCAGCAGAACTAAACTAGAACAGTGCTCGATGTATCGATATACTATCCAGCTTGGTTGCACTTCCAACCATTCGGCGTTGTGCCTATAGAGTACGCCGATGTCTTAGTAGGAGGCAGCACACCAGGTGATTACATCCACTGTCGTTGCGATATAATCTGTGTTCGTGCCGTCATCAGGCGTCACTGCCCAGCGCGCTATACGCAGTTTCACAGTTGTCACATAAAAAAGGAGCCCTGATGAAGTTCGCGGCGTCGACACGCAAAGTGAGCGAAACGTCACCTTCACACGATCATGCAGCGATTGTGCGAGACTCGATGCACGCAACACCTTGCCATCTGTTCATGTCACATGACTGTCGCGCCAGTGAAACTTTGTGTGCAGCGCAGACAGCGCTCGCTGGGCCGCCGTCTCAGGTATTCGGAGGCCAGTGTACCGTTACGGCGAGTTTGCTGGTAGTGTGTGCGCCCCTTTAGCTTTGCCGTATTATGCAAGTGTTAGCTTCGCTGCCATACGCGAGTGTTAGTTTTGCCGCTGTACACCGGTGTTATGTGGCGATGCGCACTATTTGCAGGAATGGGCCACTTGTCACGAGACATAGCATATTTTTTCCCCTGAATTATCAATTTCTTTACGAACTTACTATTCCAACTATTTGTTCAAATAGTAAAAGTTAAGTGCGAATTGAATAGAACATCAAGGGCTACTCGAAAATTATTGGAAATTTTGAATATTTGCACGCCTCTAGTTTATTTATTTATTTATTTATTTATTTATTTATTTATTTATTATATCCTCAAAGGTTCCATATGGAACTTTACATGAGGGGTGGGTGACATAAAAGAGGCGGTATTGATGAAAGTAATGGTTAATGTACAGGTGAGTCTGCTTCTTGGATGGCATTCTTGAAGCGCGTAAAATCACGGATGACTGCTGCCTCTTCCGGAAGGTCATTCCACTCTTGGGCGGCTGGGTGAAGGAGCACCCTTTTGGAGTGAATGTGACAGCTGCCGGGATGCAGTCAGTCAAGTGCGAAAAATCTGCACTCGCACGCTTCTTTTCCAGTGATTTGCGCCAGTTACAATCGAAGTGCTGTTGAAATGAATGAGTATGTGATCAAGTTTGAAATAGTCAAAGGGTAAAAGCGCCGACCACACATTAAAAAACAAAATGAAACGACGTTTTGGCCCTCACACGTGAGCCAGAACATCTTGCTTTGTTTTTTAACATGTGGTCAACACCTCTACCCTTTGACAATGCCTCCACCCGACCAGACATGATGCCGTCAAGCCCTGGACTTCACCAAGTTTGAAATAACAAAGGTTTGATGCCATTGAACAATGCACAGGCCTGTAGCTAGCGGAGGGAGTGGCAAGTTCAGTATTTAATATGAATGATGGTTGAATCTCTGAGGTTTCACTATATAGAATGACTATAGGCATGTTTACAATGTTTTAAAATGCATGGAAAAATTGTCATCTGCCAAATTCGTAGTGAAAGGCAGTCCATGGAGACTCCTAAAAAAAGAAAGTATTCATATCTGACGGAAAGGTCGTTTTGGTCTGGGATTCAAACGTGGTAAAGGCACCTTTTTTGGGATGGGACGCCACTGAACCGATTTTTCGCCATATTAAATAGTAGCTTTAATAGCGTGTTTAAAGATATTCTTTTAAAACATAAGTTCACTTAAAAGGCAGGGCATCTGAATTGTGTTTCTTGAGGCAAACTGCTAATAGTCCGCTACACCATCCTGATAGAATTTATGTAAGCTGCAGCAAACCACACCGAAAGGAGGCTCAGAATTTGATGCCATCCACTGTTCGTGTGGCAAGACGTGCAAGTTGATGAACTGAAGCAGCGAAGCTGAATATATTTCTGGTAAATCTCCTATAGGTGGTTCTGCAAGCTAAAATAAAAAATATACGATTAAACAAAATACAGTAGAACCTCGTTATAACGAACCCGGATATAACGAACTATCGGATATAACGAAGTAATTGTAATTCCCCTTGAAATTCCTATAGATGAAATTGATATTGGTTATAACGAACTACTGGTTATAACGAAGTAATTACCGCTCCCCCTTCAACTTCGTTATAACGAGGTTTTACTGTATTCATTTTGTTAAAAAATCCCAAGGAGGTCAAAATTGCAGAAAGAGCGAAAATTAAAAGATTTCAAGTGCTGTTTAAAAAAGAAATAATAATCGCCGTTCTTTATGAAATAATCTTAGAATGCGGGAACATGCCTCATAAAATTTCTGCAACAAAAATATGTTGCATTGTTCTAAATGAGAAAATTCAGCCTATTTTTGGATGTATGTATGGCTATCTAACAATTCACTGCATTCCAAAAATAAAATAAAAAGCACAGATATATTTCATTCTTAACTCACTGTTTTTGATGTAATGACGAGTGACTCAAGGCGTGTCTTCCTTATTGTTATAAGTCGCTAGATAATTTACTGTAAATTAACAGGGCTCCTGTGCACACATCTATTCACTGACATAGCAGACACGCGAGTGTCCTTATAGCATGTCCTTATTTATTTTCTTTTTTTTTTTGTAATGACTTAGTCAAGAAAGCCTTATTCTGATCATAATCTTCACTTTTATCTTCTCTGTGAATTGCTTTTTTACGCAAAAACAATCTGCAATTCTAGAACCTAGGGGGAAAATACGATCATGCCAGGGCAGTGTATGAACTAGATGGGTATATCAGATGTGGTCGGTCACAAAGTGCGTCCGGAATATATTTCTCTTTTTCACTCAAATATATTTGCATTAGTTGAAAAAAAAATTTCTACTCGATGAAAGTGCAACTTCGTTTCGAACACGTCTGTTTCCCATACACAAGAAATATTATTGTGGCGAGCTGAAAAATCTTGTTGCTGGATCGGGAAGCAGCGTAACATTTTAGTACGTGTGGTATGCAAAACAAATCTTTTTATGCATTAGCCACTTTGCTTCACCTCCATACCAAACTTTCACACTTGCACAAGGCAAATGGGATTTCGTTCATTGTACAGTTTAGAATGAGCAATGGTTTTTTTATCAACTGAGATGAAAATTTGGGCTTCTTATATAATTTTCGATAGTAGGTTTATGTATAAGGTAAATGTGCTACTCTTAATGTTTTGCGTGCTTATGTGAAGCGCATCTTTCAAAACTAATTCTTTAGACAGAAGCCATCGAGCAATTAAGAGCGCATCCTTGTGTTATTCCAACAACATAAGCAAAAGATGGCGCTGTTTAGTTCATGAGCAGCAAGGAGCCAACATTTCATATCATTTGGACATATTTAGCACCATTTTCTGCTGCACCAAAGAATATGCAAGGTCATAATGCTGGGTTGATAGAAAAGTTCAGAACTCACCAACACTGCAGATTAATGCTGTAAAGATGTTCGGACAGAGAAACTGTAGAGTATCACCTTGTCTGATAGATGGGTGTGAGCTATTTTGCAATGTGCTGCAGAAATGAATGACAGCAACAGAATTGAATGCACAGTAGCATCGCCATCATGTTGCTTTTTGGGAAGTCCAAACTGTGCATGGCTTTTCCATATCGCTGTCAGTGGAAGAAAGCAGGCGTATTTGAAATGCAGTCACAGTTCCGTTGTGTCAAAGAATTTTACTAATATAAATGTTTGGGTGAAAATGAGAAATACTCGGGACGCATTCTGCGACTGCCTGCATCTGACATATCCATCTGATTCATCCACTCACGTGTCATTATCGCATTTTCTCCCTAGGCTCTGGACTCGCAGATCGTTTTTGCCCAAAGGAACATTTCACATAGAAGGGGGAAAAGAAGATTATGATCAGAATAAGGTTCCCTTGACTAATTCATTAAAAAAAACAAGTGCCTGATATTCTCTGTCAGAGGAATCAGTGTAACACAAAAGTAGGATGTGTCTTCACATAAGCAGTTGAATGCTTATTGTACATCAAGGTCAACTTGCCATTTCTATCAGCGTTGTAAAGCTCAAGGACTTGGTTGAATAATAAACCAGCCTTCTAAGTGCGGTGCAAGACATTATGCCTGAAGAGCACCAAGCAGTGAGTCGCGGCCCTGCCGTTTATTCCAAACAGAAAAACCAAGTATCCACATGCCACGCACTTGTGATTCTACGGGAGCTTCTTTGGCGCCTCTTAGTTTGTTTCTATTATTAACAGGTGTTTCATTGGCACGGGCACCATTTGACATGGGTGAACCCATGTTTATGCATCGCCTCAGTAACAACCATGGTCAACCCCTTGTGATAACTGAAGTAGTTTGCGTAATAACTGGACACAGACCATATACACACACACACACACACACACGTAAATGCCATGCAAAAAAGGCATCAATCCTGTTTACTTGTGCCACATTGGCCCATCAACATCGTTGCCGAGCTTGGGCGCTGAACGCAGCAGTTTTCTTGTGGGCGTCACGCTTGGAGATCGAGTAGGGCTCAGGGAAACACCATCCACGACAAAAGGTGACATGAGACGCACCTGTGCCTGGAAAGGTCCACCATCCAGGAGAGGTGCAGTGCTTTACTTCACCTTCTCTGGATGGCAGCATCGTTCCAAAGTGCGCCTTGAAATGCGTGCACAGAACCACACGAACACATCGTCCTTCATTTAGCCTCTCCGGCATGGCAGCGCCACTCTAGGCACATCCCAAATTATGCCACGTGGGCGCATCATGGCAGAGGGAAAGAAGCAATAAGACCATAAGCAGCATTCGTAGAGCTTGAAGGTGTGCATCGATAGCGCAGTGGTAGAGAACCTGCCAGCTGTTGTCCTGGTGCGGGGGAGGGGGGGTGCACATGTTTGCTTCCAAGTGCATCCAAGGAAATATTCCTGTGTGTTTCTCTTCGTTGTTCTTGCATGTAAAATATACTGTGTTGCTTCCATTACAGAAATGACACATTGGGGTCGTGGTGGACCCTCTCATAAGACACTTTCATGTTAAAATAAACAAAGACATGCTGTAAGTGCTCTTGCATGTCGGCTGTGTCGACAAATAAATGGCCTGCTGTTAATTTACAGTCAGTTATCTAGTGACTCATAATAATAAGGAAGACAAGCGTTGAGTCACTCATCATTACGACATCAAAAACAGTGAATTAAGAATGAAGTATATCTGTTACTTTTATTTTATTTTTGGAACGCAGCACATTGTTAGGTAGCCATACATAGGTCCGAAAATAGGCTGAATTTTCTCATTTAGAACAAAATAATGCAACATATATTTGCGGCAGAAATCTTATGAGACATGTTCCTGCATTCTGAAATTTTTTTCCTATGAATCTGGGCTGATTATTTTCTTTTAAACAGTCTTGAAGTCTTACAATTCTCTTTCTGCAATTTTGGCATTTTTGGGATTTTTAAAAAATTGAATATTTTGTTTAATCATATTTTTATTTTATGTTGCAGAACACCTATAGGAGACTCACCAGAAATATATTCAGCTCCACTGCTTCAGTTAAACTGTCAAGAATATACCTCGGAAATCGGGGTCAACCGGAGGCAGTTACTCCATAATAAAAATAATTTGGTGATTTTTCAAAAACACACTGTAGACGACATAAATTCAAGTTAGCATGAGCCAAAGTACAAATCGAGTAGAATAACTGAAAGTAATTTTGGCAAGGACAGAGAGGAATGGCTGAAAGCCCCTTCCCACACTCTGTATGCTTCAAAGCATGATAGTGAGATGAGCATAACAATGGTGCCCAGCATCCTGAACCCACTGCTATTTTCATCCCCACCCTTCAGTGGCCATATGAGCACTGGGGCCCTCCTGGGAAAGCAAGTTTGAGTTTCTCAAGGCCAGCTTTGCAACCACAGTCCTCTGTCACTTTCTTTTCAGGGTGGGGCTCATGCTTGGGAGGGCAGCAGAATGTAAGAAAGACAGAGACAGCCTGCAGAAAAAGCTGGTTTCTATTGCAGTGGAGGAGCTTTGTGTGGGGGAGAACTGCAAGTGTGCAGAGGC
>JABSTT010004385.1:0-22983 GCA_013339685.2 Hyalomma asiaticum | reverse complement strand
CGACATAATTCAAGTTAGCATGAGCCAAAGTACAAATCGAGTAGAATAACTGAAAGTAATTTTGGCAAGGACAGAGAGGAATGGCTGAAAGCCCCTTCCCACACTCTGTATGCTTCAAAGCATGATAGTGAGATGAGCATAACAATGGTGCCCAGCATCCTGAACCCACTGCTATTTTCACCCCACCCTTCAGTGGCCATATGAGCACTGGGGCCCTCCTGGGAAAGCAGTTTGAGTTTCTCAAGGCCAGCTTTGCAACCACAGTCCTCTGTCACTTTCTTTCAGGTGGGCTCATGCTTGGGGGGCAGCAGAATGTAAGAAAGACAGAGACAGCCTGCAGAAAAAGCTGGTTTCTATTGCAGTGGAGGAGCTTGTGTGGGGGAGAACTGCAAGTGTGCAGAGGCCAGAGTTTATTTTTGTCACCCACCGGGACGCGCAGGCGGCTTGACTTCGCAAGTGCATCGCATCCGGCTCGGTACCGTACTAGAAATTTCCGACGCCCCAGCCCTTTCTCGTGTTGTCCAGGTGGGATGATCGACCATGACGCACAGCCACCATCTCGAAGATCTGCTCAGGCTGGCCTTGCCTACTGGGCTCGAAGGCTGCAGGGGCGTTGCAGGTTCCTGCCAATACTCCACTTGCCTGGCCGCCGCCGTGCTACCCATCGCGTCTATCGCCTTCAGGGAGGTCCACGGGGTTCCTTCGGGGGAAGCAGGCGACGTTGAGCCGGCGTATTTTGGTGGTGAGCCTGTTATTGAAATAGCGGGTGACAACGGGGGACCTTTCCTGGATACTTCGTATCTAACGTATATATGAAGACTGCGGATGGCCAGACCGGCCTCGTGGGCTCGCCGAGCAACACCGCCTCCTTCGCAATGGGCAGCGCTCGTCCTCGTCCACTGTAGCTGTGGTGGAATGGCCACCTCCTGTGGGAGAAAGCAGGCTCGGCGTGCCGGAGCGAGGTCGGCTGCACAATTAAGATACGAAGCTGAACAGCCAGAGCTGGACAAGCGCGATCAGGTCGAAGGTGGTGGCGATGGTTGAGTCCACTTTAACGAATAGGCAACAAATTCGTGTTATGTGTCGCATGTGCGCCTCGGTGTATGCTCACTGACCCATGCATAGAGCTTGAGTATTATCTAGAGGGAGAACTAGCGCCATGACGCTGTAGTATGCATGCGTATGCTGGATGTGGTGGATTCGTACTGTCATTGTCCACTAACGGCTCCGACGCCTCCAAGTCTCGTCTGGCTTGTATGCGTTGCGCGCGTCATAATGATTCATTTTGCGCTGAAGCAGCTTGTAAGGAGCGACTATTATTTATTTATTTATTTATTTATTTATTTATTTATTTATTTATTTATTTATTTATGCTGCGATCTTATAGAAGACCTGGCAAGGTGGTACATGTTCAAGTGCATAGAATAGCAAAAGCGACATAACACACAATAATTTGCTTCACTCACGTGTTTGAAAAAATACCAGGGAAAAAATGAAAGACACCCAATACATCCATTACAATATACATTATATATATATATATATATATAGCAGTCATGGTGGTGATTAGACCGCACGCGTGAAGACAAAGATGAGTAGTAGACCCTCGGAATTGGCAGCAAAAATGGGGAGAGCGTTTATCAACGTTTGAGCCCGAGACCGGCCTTCGTCAGGTATGCCTATGGTTGTATTCCCGCTTCTATTTATAGATGTCCGAGGGAGCTTTTCCTTAAAAAAAAGGAAAAAAACATGAAAAAATAAAAGAATGTAGAGAAAATAAGAAAAAAAACAGGAAGATAGAGAACCTGAAAGAAACGGACCAAAGAGTGGAAGAAGAAGAGCAGATGACGTACGTCATATGCGAGCATGGGGGGGGGGCTTTTCCTCTCCCTTTTCCACTCTCCCATCTATACGAAGTGATTTTCGTGGCCGGAACCATCAGTCATTGTATAGTTCAGGCCACCTCAGGTGTGTCGATGTCAAAAAAAAAGAAAAGTAAAAAAAAAGGAAGGAACGAAAACAAAAACGGGTCGGGGGTGGGTGACAGTTTGCAATGACGTCACTGGCGATGGCGTCTACAAGTCTGTGCCGGACGGGCAAAAACGTGTGCTTACGTGCCTGCGCGTTGGAGACATCCAGGAGAAAAAAAAAGAAAGTTTTAGAGAAACAATAGACTAAGACAGGCAAAAGATGAATGGTCAGGAGGTAAAAAAATTATCAAATAAGATACATGATTCGCTTTGAAAAACACGTCATTTTTCAGTGGTCCGGTTCCGCTGTAATACGGTGCCACAGGTGAAGCTTGCCAATGATTTTATTATGCGATGGTTCCGGGTTTCATTATACCTTTCTCGATCGTTTTAAACCGGTATATTAGACATGATTCTCGTTGTGACGTTCGCTTGACTGAAGCACGTTCTAATAGTGTCACTGTTAGTTTATCTAATGAAAGCTGGGAGGTCAGATGTTTCGAGAGAGGTAGATGTGGAAGATTCGCATGGGCTTTGGTTGTTGAAGCGGAGCCAGAATAAGGTTCTGTTTGACCTATGTACTGCATTCTACATACAGTACACTCCAGCACATAGATAACATTGAGGAATCGATGTTAAATTATCGCGAATTTTCACAGAGTACTGTGATTGGGAGCTGTTGACAGTACTCGTCTGCTGCATTGCCTTACAGACAAGACACCTTGGTTTCAGGCATGGATTGCATCCGTTGTGTGGCCGTGACGTATTAATCGCGAGTGCACAAGCGTGTCCCTGAGATTACGTGAGCGTCTGTAGGTAGCACGAGGGGCGCATGGAAATGCAAGCTTAAGTCACTCGCTCTGTTCTATAATGTTGTAGTACCGCCTTAGGATTTTGTTTACATTGGGGAAATTCGTGCTGTACGTTAAGCACAGGTTTGTACGTTGAGAGTCGCGTTGTGCGGGACGGTTCGAAATGAGGTCTTGTCAGTTCAGTGTTTTGGCCCTGGATGGCGTCGTCGATAACAGGTGGTGGATATTTTTGTTTGTGAAGGACGGTTTTTAGACTTAGAGCGCCGAGTCAAAATCTTCATCTTTTGAGCAGATTCGTTGGAAACGGTGTGCTTGGTTGTATGGAATGTTCTTACAATGGCGCGGGTGGTCGCTGTGGTAGTGAAGATATGGTTGTCGATCAGTAGGTTTCCGATACAGTTTTGTTGATAGTCGCCGTTTTCAATTTTCAGAGTCCACGTCCAGGAAGTTTATATTAGGTCGGTGTTAGTACGATGGGTAACTAATATTCGGGTGCGCGCAGTTGTGGAGGTGATAAATTTATCAGTTCATCCTCGCTGTGCGTCCAGACAAAGATGATGTCATATATACCTCTTGTACAAAAGTGGTTTTAGGAGGGACTGAGAGAGAATTTTGATCGTGGTCGTCTGGAGTATCTGGTTGTCTGTGTAGCGCGTACATGCTGATTAGAGCGGCTATTCCGTCTTCATTCGGGATATTTGTGTAAAGGGAGGATAATCGAGAGTTACCAGAATGACCCTTACCAGGTATGACCCTGCCTAGACTCATGTGCGTCTGCGAGGCTGTCGTCGAGAGGGATTTACTCATGCGTAGAGACCACTCCATAAATATAGCTTCTCTAAAAGAAATCCTTCGCAAACGGACCTCGTTCAAACATTCTACATCTTAGAATAAAATATTACTCGCCGGCAGGGCATAGTCAAACGGCGAAAGGAAGAAGAAACAGACGACGGAAGGACGCGAAGTGACCGTTGACATTGTCGTCTGCCGTGGTCGGTCGCTGCTTTTTTCAAATTTCATAAAGCAGTAACATATTCTTAAAGAAGTAACAAAGTAACATAAAGAAGTAACAATATCTTAAAGTTAAACAAAATTCCCTTGCGAGCTATATATATATATATATATATATATATATGGCGACCATAGACTTGGACTTGTAACACACATTTCGCCAATTTGAATCTCTTTTTCTTCCCTGGTATAATATTTTCAAACACGTGAGTAGAGCAAATTCTCGAGTGTTGTTCCCTCTCGGACGCTTTTTCTGTTCTGTACATTTGCATATGTACCACGTTGCCAAGGTCTTCTATAAGATCGCAGTGTAAATAAACAAATAAATTGCTCATTAGAAGCCGCTTTAGCGCAAAATTAATCATTATGACGCGCGGAACACGTCCAAGCCAGACGAGTCTTGGAGGCATCGGAGCCGTTAGTGGACAATGCCAGTACGAATCCACCATATCCCAGCATTCGAATGCATACTGCAGCGTCAGGGCGCTAGTTTTCCCTCTAGATAATACTAGTAAACTCTATGTATGAGACAGTGAGAATACAGCGGAGCGCGCATGCGACAGATAATAAGAATTTATTGCGTATTCGTTAAAGTGGACTCAACCATCGCCACCACCTTCGACCTGATCGCGCTTGTCCAGCTGTGGCTGTTCAGCTTCGTATCTTAATTGTGCAGCCGACCTCGCTCCGGCACGCCGAGCCTGCTTTCTCCCACAGGAGGTGGCCATTCCACAACAGCTACAGTGGACGAGGACGAGCGCTGCCCATTGCGAAGGAGATGGTGTTTCTCGGCGAGCCCACAAGGCCGGTCTTGCCATCCGCGGTCTTCTTATATACGTTAGATACCAAGTATCCAAAGAAAGGCCCTCCGTTGTCACCCGCTATTTCTATAACAGGCTCATCACCAAAATACGTCGGCTCAATTTCGCCTGCTTCCCCCGTAAGAAACCCACGTGGACCTCCATGAAGGCGATAGACGCGATGGGTAGCACGGCGGCGGCCTTCGAAGCGGAGCATTGGCAGGTACCTACAATGCCCCTGTAGCCTTGAAGCCCAGTTGGCAGGGCCAGCCTGAGCAGATCTTCGAGATGGTGGCTGTGCGTCATGATCGATGATCCCAGCTGGGCAACACGAGAAAGCGCTGGGGCGTCGGAAATTTCTAGTGCGGTACCGAGCCGGATGCGAGGCACTTGCGAAGTCAAGCTGCCTGCGCGTCCCGGTGGGTGACAAGTTCTAGGCAGGAACATCGTGGCTTCGGCGCCAGCGACGTCGCAGTGGGCGGCGTCCTTCGTACTTGGTACGACGTTGGCAGAAAGCGCTCGGGATAGAGTGTGGCGTACTCGTTGCTCGCAGCGAAACCAAGAAGTGCGACGATCCGGTGCGGAGTTCTTGTCGGAGGCCAGGCTCGCGGCGAGCGTGCCGCGCTGGCGACGGTTCAGGGCCACTTCAAGTAGGTGTCGTTTTGGGGGAGCGACTCCACGCTGCGGCCTCCAGCCAGTTCGGAAAGCTTGAACGCTACATATACATGAGTGCAGGACCGAGCGCATTGGTAGCCGAGAAGTCGCTGTTGACAGGGCTGCTAGCGACCAGATGCGTGTGATGCAGAAACACGTCGCCTCAGACGTTCCACATGCGATAACGTACCATGGATTGAGGATTGTGCTACGTTGGCTGCAGATTAGCTGAAGTGCAGCTGGCAGGACCGTCGAACCTGGTTCTGTAAGGCAGCCTGTTCAGTTTGATGTGGAAAATTTCTTTGGAGATGTCCTTGAGCAGGAACTCGCGGCACGCACGGGCAGGTAAGGTAGAACGCTGACGCTACAAGTGGACGCTGGCAGGTTCCCCTGAGACTAAATGGGCGTTCTATCACGAGGCACGTGGATAAGACGTCATCGTCTTTCCTGGCACCGACTGTCGCCCCACGCATATTCCTGGAGGAAAGCGGAATTTAAGAAAAAAATCACGCGAAATCTGCATTTCATCAGACTTCGTTTTGAAAGACGCAGTATACAATTATCTACATTGGTAGTGAGGACTACACATGGATGGAGTGAAACGAAAAGCGCAAGTTTAAAGGAGTACTGACACGATTTTGCGGCGGCGCAAAATATACATTTTTCGTGTCCTAGCCAAGTATTGTTAACGCCCTCTGCACACGGAAGCCAGGAAACACGTACAAAATATTTTAATTTGGTTTTAAAGTTGGCGTCGCCCAGCACAGCAAGCCAGCCCCATTGCAATGGACACTACGATGACGTATGAACACGGGCTCTTAAAAATCGCCGAAATCGCGGTCACAGTCACTGGACACCGTGAAATTGCCGCTGTTTGCGTGCCTCAGGTGTAATTAACCAAAGACGACAGAGTTGCAGCGACGCTATGAAGAATTTCTGTCCCTACGTGGCTCAGACGTCGTCCGACTATGTTGAAACGTCACTAGGAAACCAACCCTCGAAATCGAAACCGAAAGTCAGCTTTTAAGGGAGCCGTATTAAAATATATTCATTGTGTTGCGGGCCACCATGACACTGTTTTTGGGGTTTCCACGCCAGTGCTTTCATTTACAGCAACAATACGAGAATGTCAAAAATTCGTGTCAGTACTCCTTTAAACTGGGAATGTAAAGAGGAAAGCGATGAAAAAAAGCGGGCGTACTCCACGAGATGCTGCCTCCCTAAACATAGGTGTTAATTCGGTTTGAAGAATTGCTGTCGTTTTATTTATCTTCTGCGCACGGAGATGCTTCTGGAAGAGTTCTTGTGTGGTATACAGTAGGATGTGTTATCGATCGCGAGAGTGCAGTCATGGTATAGGAAAGCAACGCTGTGTTTCAGAACGTAGTGTAAATGAATAATCGGATAACGACTCCGAACCACGTGTTGACAATGGAAGATTCTGATTGTTTCTCCTGTACCTCGATGAACCTAACTAACGTCCCTTCCACGCCCCTTGCCGTTTCTGAGGTTGTCGGTCTGCCTACCTCCACACGGTCCCCCTTAGACCACGCCTGTATATGAAGCGTGTGAAAATACACTTGGACGGGGGGGGGGATGTGAAAAACATTTTGCTCTAAAGTGTATTAAACGGGATCACAACTACGACGTTTCTTTGTACATAATAATGGCGAAGTGGTTAGGCTGACGGTGATACGTCCTTGCTCACCAGCAAACTATCATCATCACTAGTCCTTGTCTCCAAGAGTGCACGTGCACATTTATGTAATGCCCAATGTACGGCCTTCGCATGCCTGTTTTTTTCTTTTGTTGAGTTTATGCCGTGAGCTCACAACTACTCTGGCAAAACTGCGGCTGGTGGGCGAGTGGCGATGGAACGAGTGGCGGTGCCGTGAAAGTCTCCAATTAAATGAGAATATTTGAATTTCCAGCATCAAAACAAATAGTTGACAACTGTAAGAGCTACTATCCTTTAAAAAGGCCACTTTCTTGCTTGCCCAACGCTTGTGACTTGCTTCATCGGCGACAAAGATGGGATGTCACCAATCCCTTTGTCAAAAGAATTGGTGTAACACGAAAGCGGAATGTGTCTTATGAGAAGCAGCTGGACGTTCATTGCACATCGAGATGAACTTCCACATGGCTATCATATTTCGCTGGTATGGGGCCGTTTGATATTGATGCATCAACATTGATGTTTGGTAGCACATCTCTATCCTGATTACGAACATTCACAACCGGACCAACCTGTTGTGGTAACAGTTGGATGAAGTGGATGGTAACGGTTGTGCAACACCGACACCAGTACATGTCCACATTCGGGACAAGACCCATGAACGTTGAGGGCGCACTGCGGTGCGGAAAGGGACTGACATCCGATTTTCGAAGACCCTCTTTTTACGGCGCAACGAAAAACTAACCCTTGGTACTGTTTACACCCGCAGCGGTTGCTTTGAAAAGTGCCGTGGATAATTTGAAAATCGATTTTTTTTCAGTCTGAGCAGCCCACAAAAAGTGTGGAGTGTGCTGCAAGGCTGAGAGATGATCACGATGCCGGCAGCCCGCCTCGCAAACAACCGTCGTTCAGTATTCACAGGAGTGTATGAAGCCGTGACTAGGCAACCACGTTTTAACTTGTCAACTAGCTTCGTCCAGACCATTCTCGCATTTCTGCAGCGTTTTCCCAACAGCGTCCTGGGTGGCTCGGTGCCGGCGCCGTTGTTGTGCCGACAGCTGAGCCAAGCTAGGTCGGGTAAATCCGAAACCACGCTTTTGCAAATGTCGGCAGGTGCATGACAGGCTTATCTGCACATTGTGAGTGAGAAACAAGCCTTTAATGCCTAAAGTGTACTTCATTTAAACTCTAATAAAGGACGCTGTGTATTCGTGCAGAAGGTCATGTGACCGCACCCTTTTGCACCTTCATGAGTTTGCTACTTGGGTTACTAAAGGTCAGTTCCGCGACATTGCGTCAACAAATAAAAATACGAACCCACGTTTAAAGAGAGTAACAGGGATCGTTTGAGCCAACACAATACTCAGTCTTTCCATCAGTGAGGTAATCTCAGTTCATGTTCGTGTCTCTTCCTTTAACATAGCAGCTCTCGCTCTGGAAGCAGCAGCTCGTGTAGAACTAAATGGCAGCACTGCCCGAGGCAAAGAGTGCCTAGATGCGCAAGCGCTTACACGAACAGCTGCATCCAGGGAGAGATGTTGATAAGAGTGAATATAAAGCCCATTCATATGCCTTTAATAATGTTAATCTACGGCACAGTCGGTAGAGAACACGGAACCTTGCATCATTGAGGGTTCTGTTCTCAACGTGTTAAGATTTTTTTCTTTCTCGTTAATACCTGCATGTTTTTGCTGCATGACATAAAAGAGGTTATAGTGCATAAAACCTTGTCGTAATAAGTAAAACGGGTGAAACAGCCAAATGGCTCCATTTACTGTCGGTACCCTCTAGACAAATCGCCATTCAGGCGTTCACTCTCGGAAGTGCCACTTCTGATTACCAGCAATTATTTTGTAGCATACTGTCACGTGGTTGTGAGGTTTCGAAGCAGCAGAACTCAAGACGATGTCAGGCGATCTTTTCACTGGGCGAACGTGTGCCCAGAAAAAACAAACCTAATCACACTGCACAGCGAAGAGGCATGAACACTCATCAGTCGGTGGCGAAATGCGCCATATTTTATACATACATCATTACGCTTTCTCACGTTATCTCTGAAATTCTGGAAGATACTGAAATGTGCGAGTCAAGCATTCAAAGTTTCAGGATTGGTCGACACTGTTCCCGAAGTGTCATACAAGATAAACGCGGCCTGCGTTGCACGTAACAGAAAGTGATAACGGCACTCACCGCAAACAACCAAAACAAGCGCGCGTGTCAGAGGAAAATGATGACGCCATTCCGCTTAAACAAACCAAAACAACCGTATGTGTCAATACAAATATAACAGAGCCTGTTACGAGCAGCAGTTGTCCACTTCGGCTACTACAACACTCAGAAAATGAGGGAAAAGAAAGTTTCCAATATAACCACTTCACACAATTCAACACAAAGGAATGACTCATAAATATAGTTTGATATTTTCTATTTCAGCGCTCTTTCTCTAGCTGCTTTCTTAGCTGCTCCTCTTGTGTGCTATTGCTTTGCATAAGTACACTTTGGCTTTCCGTATCACTTGTCATGCACAAATTCAGCTTTCATAACTACTCTTACAGTTTCCTGTATCATTCTTTTCTTACAGGAAAAACAATGAGGACGTGGTCGTGATGAGGGCAGGCGAGGGTTTGGATGTGACCCTTTATACCGCAAAGGCTGAGGAGGTCATGATCAGCCAGACGGGTTATTACCTGGCCTAGCACTCAACCTGTGTTATTTTTTAACTGTACAGTTGACGTTTTTATAAAAAATATCATGGAGATGTGGACTGCCTGTTTGTTTCCATTATTTTCAAGGGCCACCTATCGGAACTTGTTGGTAAAAAGGCCGGTAAAGAAAGAAAGAAATTTTGCCACCCCAGAAGTACTAGTCTGCTCCCAGTATAGACGTGACAGAAAATATGTAGCAACGGGAAGGCGGGGAGCTTTCAAAGCAAGGTTTTGAAGAGGAGCTGATCTTGCAGAATTCTACCAGGAAGTCTTTTTGATCAGCACCTCTTCCCTAATTTTATGCACTCAAAACAGTGACAGGGCATGGCGACAAGAATAGCACAGAAAAAACAGAAATAATACTCTTAGGTACTGAAGCCACAATATGCACCACATTCGGTGTTTTTTTTTTTCTCCGTTGACAAATGTCGCTGGCACCTGTTGACAGTCGTAGTTAATAAGGTGACAGTTGCGTGCCTAGGCGTGAAGGGCATGGAATTTAACCGAAAACGGATCAGAATGGGACCAGGCATCGATATCGCGTTCAGCTGCTACGGCCAAGCTTAATGGTCCCACAATTTCTTCCTTGAACAAGTATTAATAGCTTTTAATTATCATATTTTAAAATGTTGGTTTAATTCCTAATACGTGAAGTATAATGTTGTAGGCAAGCTGAAATCACCCCGAAATTAACGATTAGTTTCGTGTTGAAATTTATGCGTGGGTTTGTTGGGGGAAAACAAAAGCCTCCGCAGTACCTGCCATGTGAGGTAGCCCCGCGCTGGCGCGCCCCTATTCTAACGCTGCCAAGAGATATTTTATGGGTACACAACTGCATGCACATATCGCCTCAACGTACAGGCTTCGTCCTGTAGGTCCGTTTGATAGAGTTCACGACTTGCAACCGGTAGTGAAGCAACCGTAACCTTCCGGTGTCGTGCATCTGTCAAGCATCGCTTGGGAGCGCGCTTGAGTAGCGGCATGCGAGGGCGCAGTGATTTCGCATTTCATCTCGGTACGTGACAGCTGGGACGTCCCCCAGGGTATGACAGGATCGGCTGAATATAGGGAGGTATAGAATGGGCCACCTGGGCGCTTTTTTAGCGAACACCCCCTGAAGGGTAATCAAGTTGTACTGCTGCACTGCCGCCAACAAATCAAGCCTTGTACAATGGTATCACGCGACGCAGGGGAGGAAATGAGCTTGGTGGAATAGCACACACGGCACAATGAGGAGACAGCGAGGCAGACGGGTGCCGTAATAATTAAGCATTTATTGCGTATTAATTCAAGATGGCTTCACGAACCCCAACGCCGTGGACGTAGCATCCCTCGTGCAGCTCTCGCTGTTGTGCGTCATGTCTTAGTCGAGCAGCCGACCTCGCTCCGGCACACCGAGCCTGCTTGTTCCCACAGAAGGTGGCCATTTGACCACATTTAGAGTAGGCGATCATGAGCGCGGTCTATTGCAACGTGGGTCGTGTTGCTCGGCGAACCCACAAGGCCGGCCTGGCCACCAGCCGTCTTCACACGCTAGATGCGAGGTAGCGAGGAGACGGTCCTCCGCTGCCGTCTACTCTTTCGGTAGCAGGCTTTTGAGGAACATGCCTCGCTGCACCACCGTCTTCTTCCTTCGTGAGGAACCCCGTTGCACTTGCCTGCAGGCAATGGACACGATAGGTGGCATGGCAGGTGCCTTCAACGAGCAGCCTTGGCAGACATCTGCGACGTCCTCCGCGCCTTCGAGCCCGTTCCGCAGCAGCAGCCTTGGTAAACCGCAGGGACAATGTCTGTGTGCCTCGTTGGATGTTACCTCTTGGGCAAGAGCTGGGGATGCGTCGTCGTCGGAAATTGGTCGTGTGTTCAAGAGGCGGGTGCCAGCCACCAGTGAAGTAAGCCCGCGAGGCGCGTTCGAGATGTCTTCGCAAATGCTGCGTGCTCGTCCCAGTCTTAGGGAAGTCTGCAGGAGGGAACTTCGTGGCTCTGGCACCTGCGCTGTGGTAGCGTCCAGCGCCTTTCGTTTTTGGCACAATGCTGCCTAGAAGAGTTGGAGTTGGAGTGCGGCTTACTCGATGCTTTAAGTGAGACAAACGAGCGGGACATTCCGGTGCGGTGTGCTCGTCGGAGGCCGGGCTCGCGGCGGGCATGCCGGGCTGGGGACGGTTCAGGGCCATCTCTCGGATGTTTCGCTTTGAGGGACCCAGGCCGCGTTGGCGCCTCGAGCCAGCTCGGAATAGTTGAACGCGGCCGGCGCACAAGAGCAGGACATGCCGCGTTGGTAGCCGCGACGCCGCTGTTGACAGGAATGCCAGGCGACCGGACACGTGTGGTGCAGAGACACGTCCCTTCTGACGTCCCCAGATGTGATGACGTGGCATAGATGGACGATTCTGAGACGTTGGTAGCAGATTAACAGAAGTAGAGGCGGGCAGGATCGTCGGATCTGGTTCTGCAAGGCCGCTCGCCCAGTCTGATGAGGAAGCTCGTCGGTAAGGACCTTGAAGAGAAACCAGCGGCAGGCAAACGCACGTAGAATGCGGACGCTATAAATGGCCACTGACAGGTTCCCCTGCGCCTTAAGTGGCATTCTATCACGCGGCACGCGGGGAAAACATCATCGTCTTTGGTCGAGCCGAGTGCCACCTGACGCATATTTCTTTCATTCGGAACGTGAAGAAATCAGAAGTCGGACAGAAAATTACGCGGTATGTGCATTTTGTACGAATTCACTGTGACAGGGACACTTATTGTCTACATTCGTCAATGAGCAACTTATACCCAGAGAGTGAAAAAAAAGCGAGCAAATGCATACGGGTGAGACGCAAAGAACAGCGAAGAAACCGGACCAACCTAACACAGTTGTTCCTTACGCTGGCGATTTCATCCGCATCGCTCGTTTTACTTCGAACACTTTATCCCCTTAAAATGACAGGTGACTTATGACCCATCCACCATTGTGGAAAAGCACCAAATAAAAAGGGAAGAAGCAGGATGCTGACCCTTGTGCGTGTGTGTTGTTCTTCTGTGGGGTTTAACGTCCCAAAACGAGCTCTGATTATGAGAGACGCCGTAGTGGAGGGCTCCGGAAATTTTGACCACCTGGGGTTCTTTAACGTGCACTGACATCGCACAGCACACGGGCCTCAACATTTCGCCTCCGTGTACATGCAGCCTCCGCAACCGGTATTCGATCCCGCGACCCTCGGATCAGCACCCGAGTACCATAGCCACTAGACCACCGTGGCGGGGCTGTGTGTGTGTTTGTGTGTTTGTGAAAATTTTCTGCTTTAGCATTTATCGTCTTCGCACGAAGGTCTTCTCACAAGCATTTTCCAGTGTTTTAAAGGGACTATCTAACGCTCGGAAAACTTTTTTAAATTGTGGTAAAATTGGGCAGATCGTACTTCACATTTCTGGGTGCGGATTGGCAAAGCTATCGTATCGTAAGAAGCGAAATAAAGGTATCTTGTGCTTAATCGATACCTCACCTATCATCACTCGTTTTGTCGCGAACAAATTGCGCACTGGTGCCGGCATCATAACAAATGTCATTGTGGCACCTTACGCGCGAACAGCTTTCTGGACCTTAGGACTGTTTGACAACGTGAATAACTAAGCATTTGTTAATTGCAATTGACTTCATTAATGCGGACTGCGTACGTCATCTTAGCGAAATAAGAAATAGAGCATGTCATACACAATCACAGGAAGACTTTGCTGCTGCTGATTCTTTTTCAGAAACCGTAGTGTTTCTCTTTGTTTGACTTATTCCGAAACCGAGCTTCATCAAGCATATGTTCATAGAGCACTGCGAAGACATTTATTTGCTGAGTACCCCCAGCGTGCATTCTTTTGATGTTTAAGCTGTGTTCTCACGCCTTTTCTTGCCCGCTCAGATAAATATGTCTTCAGTTCTCGTCCACGCGCGCTCCTTCTGCGCCTTGCTCTTTAATTGGCGATGTCATCCAGTGTGCTTGCTTTATGAGTACATGCTGATAAGCCCACTGCGAGAATACGCCCTTTTATTCACA
Source organism: Hyalomma asiaticum (assembly GCA_013339685.2). Taxonomy (NCBI): domain Eukaryota; kingdom Metazoa; phylum Arthropoda; class Arachnida; order Ixodida; family Ixodidae; genus Hyalomma; species Hyalomma asiaticum. The sequence continues at coordinate 9,325 of JABSTT010004385.1, read as the reverse complement.
GCACAGTATAAACCTTCTTTTTCCTCGTTAGTTCGTTAACGTCAAAATCGCGAACGCACCTTCCCGCATGCATCGGCGAGGTGCATTCACCAATAATGAAGACCGCAAAAAAAAATAATCGTTTTTAGTTTTCATAGATAATACATTCATAAATAGTTGAAATGATGAAACCACAACTGTTGGAGCGAATGAAAAGCGCGATTCTCGTTCACAAATTTACGAATATGATAGAACATTATATAAAACCTTCACTGCAGATTTATGAGCGTATACATAAGGGTAAACGCCTTCCTTCAAAATCACAACTAGGTACGCAATTAGATAATTATTGACAGAGGAGGATCCAAATGTCAAAGGGGTAAAAGCACCTGTTTTTCTGAATGCTACTGACGCAGTATGAATTAATAATAAAACAAATCAATATTGTTACTGCCCAGTGCAGCCTTTCCACATGCTCTAGATATACATTAGATAGGTAAAACATTCAAGAAAATCATTCCACGTCTATCATGGCGCAAAACAATTATCTGTGAACAGTGTTCCATAACGGTTATATTTCAACAACAATCAATTCGTGACAAACACTGACAATCAGGATAAATAAAAATATAGAGAAACCGGACAACATAGAGAATAAAAAGAAGTCTTAGGCTCGCTTACAGATTAACATATAGTTTCAAACGAACAAATATAGAGGCAAAAAGAACAACACGCTGCTGTTTATTCTTTGCATACGGGAAGCTTCGCAGCATTTGCAAATTAAATAAGTTGTAGATTGTGTCCTACATACATATCATCTTCTATTTCTTTATCGCACACATCTCATTACTGCCCTCTATTTTATGTACTTTGGCAAAGCGACGACAAAAAAAAGTCAGACTTCTTCGGCGTACGTTTAAACCACTTCTGGCAAGTTAATTTCATGGTCAGCGCCTGGGCTGACAGAACCGAGCTCGTTAGAAATTACGTCCCTGAAAGTTGAGGTAACTTTTCACAACATGGAAAAAAAATTGTGAACGCTCAAAAAATTTCCGTTTAATTACCGTCGGCAGCTTCAGGTAGCAGTGTCCAGTAGGAGCTTGATTGATTTTTCGGGTTTAACGTCCCAAAACCAGCTCTGATTATGAGAGACACCGTAGTGGAGGTCTCCGGGAATTTGGACCACCTGGCATTCTTTAACGTACACTGACATCGCACAGCACACGGGCCTCAACATTTCGCTCCCATCGAAAGGCAACAGCCGCGGCCGGGATTCGATCCCGCGACCCTCGGATCAGAAACCGAGTACCATAACCACTAGACCACCGTGGCGAGGCTCCAGTACGAGCTAAATGGAATAGTCTTGCTTTCTTTGATATGAAAACCATGCGAGAAAACGTGGCGGAATATATCGCGCTACTTTTTATTTCTGTTTAAGCGTCAGTATCGAGCTTCACCTTCATCTAAAGGACATCGAGGAGCAAATATGTGCGAAAGCTTTAGGTAGTGATCGACTTATCTTGCAAAGCCTCCCTAAGTGGCAGTCGAAGTTCTTTCTCCCGACACGATGGAGCCATAACCGTCTTTAGAGATTTTCCTTTCCACAAGGAACAACAACAAAAATGCCTGACTCCCTTGGAAATGCTGTTTCAGCCACTAGCACCGCAGGAAGTCGGAATTTTGCTGCTTTTGAAATGCAAAAAGCGTGCGTCCACGTAGTAAACCTCGAACCGTGCGCTGGTGTTTCTGCGTCCGGTAATGGCACCGTTTTCAGGCGAAAGCGAGAGCTGCGGGGGAGACTATGGCGATTACCTGTCACGTGCCGTGCCTGGTCAAACAGGGAAGCACAGAAGGGCGAACTAGCGAAAAGATGTGTAGAGGGCGGGAACGAAATTCTTCCTTTGCATTTTAAGCAATGGTTTGCGCTACCTTTGAGACATACAGGGACTTTAGGGGCGGCGGTGGAGCTGCCTGTCCTTGTGCACCATTCCCATACTCCCGTCGGTGCGCCTGTGGTGAAAAACATGCAGTAAAGAAGATCAGGAACAATGATCATTCCCCCGTTGTCTTCTTGCTTTTCTGATTCACACACTCAAATAACGGCGTGTCAATATCCAGTACCAGCACCATGGACGCGATGGCCCACCGAGAGAAAGCCACAAAAGGAGCTCAAGCTGGGGAGGGATCTGGGAACCAAACAACAAAAAATGGCCGCATGTCTTCGACAAATGACAGTCGATAGACGAGTCACCCTCTCTTCTCGCCCCTCCAGAACCTCACCTGCTTCCCCTCACATCTCAGTCCTTCCGATGACGGATACAATGTAGGTTTTGCTGAATTCAATCCAAATTTCATTGTTCCCTCTGCGCTCGCGCCATCGTTCGGGCCTTTTGTTACTGCCGACAGAACCAGCTAGAAAGCCGCGGCTTCTGTCGGCGTGTCTTTAACGCGTAGCGTCTCTTCGACACCATTTCTAACGATTTTATTTTTCATTTACTGATGTAAAAACCAGTCCAACGTGTATTCTTGGTTAAATTACCGACACACGTCAGGGTTACATACATCGTTTTGCCTCCAAATATGCCTGACGTTTATTTCAGCTGTGCAATGTTGGCTTGTATGACCGCGTGCCACCAATCCTAGAAGCTCGCTTGGTTTTGGTCGGCTTGTTTAATTGGTTTTGACCGGGCGGTTGAATCGAGTGACAGGCACGTTTTTCGCGTTTAAGTAGCTCGAGAAAGACTACCGTTTTTAAAAACCATCACGGCGGTTTCACCCTCCAGTAGTATATATGCCTTCGCTTTATTTTTCAGGCAACAGCGCTAGAAGAAGACAATCTCTCCGAAAATTCGTTGGAGGCATCGACCGTTAGATGATGGTGGCGGTATAGCAAATAAAAATATTACGTCAGAGAAACGTAGCGAATTAGGCTGCTAAGATGGGCACGTTGGGAATCGATCACACGTCCTCTAGCTGCAACGGTGAGGGCGGTCTGAACAGGCCACAAGTGTGTGATAATACGTGTCTCTCTGGGGTCGACACGTTTCCCGTTGTTTTGTGAACCACAATGATATCATCCTCAGCAAGGAGTTGTAATTTGTCCCGGAATATATTGTTGTTTGTTTAGGCTACGTGGTTCAACGTTTTGAACTTCAGGTGAATGCCTCACTTGGAAATGACAACAAAGTTGTCGTAAGTCGTAATGCGAGCAACAACGACAGCATACCATCTTCGAAAATGCCCTGCGTTTGTTGTCGCGTAAAGTGATCGACGAAAACGAGCAGCGAGATCGACTCATGATTCCGTTCGATGTGTGTTCGTGTTTAACTGCATGAATTATCGCAGTACGATTTAGCGCAATTATCCATAAGAAGCTACGATATGTTATGAATTATTTCACTGGGGTGGCTTTAGTATGTTTTCGACGCACAGGAGTTTCTTAACACGAAAGTATTTTATGCCGTGATCCACCACGACCCCATACGTCACTACAGTAACATATCATCGTCATCATCATCATCATCAGCCCTGTTTTAGTTACACTGCATGACGAAGACCTCTCATAACGATTCCAATCCACCCTAACCTGAGCAAGTTGGTTCCACTTTATGCCCGCAGAAATTTTAATTCATCGCTCCATCTAAACTTTTGACTGCCTCTCTTGTGTTTTCCCTCTCTTGGCATCCATTCCGCCGCTCTTACTGTTCAGCTGTTATCTTTCCTCCCCATGACATGTCCTGCCCAGGTCCAATTCTTTCTTTTAATTGATATAATTGAAAAACAATTCTTTATGTCTTAAAAGTGTACTTCTACCTATGAAACCTCTTTATAGCGTGCAAGAGCGAATCGTTCTTCATTTCGCTGATTTTGGGGTGGCGCAACCTTCGAATTCGTCTGACTGTACAGGGGCGTCGTACTGCGCTTGTCATGCATGCGGCGCTGCATGTCAGAGGCCCGCCCCGGCGCGTCGAATCTCGCTCGCGTCTCCTCTTCGTCACCTCGCCAATGTCGTCCTTGGAAACGGTACCTGTTGAGAAGAAGCCTCCCAGGTCCGAAAGGGTTGCCAGAAAGACGAAGATCCATTGTCCATCGAACCATTGTTGCCGGCGTCTGTACGCGTAGAAAACGAGCGACTTCGTACGTAAAGATTTTCTATTTTAATATTTTCTACTCAGTGTCTGGAGAAGCCACTGCACACAGAGACAATTCAAAGGTACCATTCCTATCGAGCCTAAAAATGAGAGAGCGATGATGGACGGTACCATCCCTTTCAACGTTCTTTTCTTTTTGTTAACACGAAGCAGACACGAAGCTTCGTGTTAACACGAAGCGAAATGTGCTCGATTTAGCAAACGCGAAAATGTGATATTCGGGTGTGAGATCTTCCCTTTTCAAAGAGCAGCCAATCTTTTCTACTTGCTCATAAAATTCGATGCATTCCCGTGTAACGTTAAGCTGAACCAAAAAAATACGTCTTCAAGTCGTCCTTCGTTGTGCTAGGTAAATAGGCACTATCGCTTTCTATGCTCATCTCTATATATGTTTTAAATACAGAAAAGAGTAAGTAGAATGAATGGCCATCTTAGCAACGCGGATACACGCAGAGCTCCCATCGAGAAAGCCTCGGCACGCCGAACGCCCTTTCCCAAGCAAAACCTGCGTCAGTTTAAGTGGACTACCGTTCCGTGATCGCTGTGCCGTTTTTCTTGTTTTTTTTTGTCTCAATATAAAGCCTACCTTTCGAAGTGGCCCTACTTGCCGTGGTTTCTCCAGAAAGTGAGCAGAAATGTTAAAACAGATTTTTTCATGTAGGAAGTCGCTCCTTTTCTTCGAGTAAAGCCACCGACAACAATGGTTTTGAGCGCGATGCCAGAGTGTACTAGAAAACCCTTCTACTACATTCTAGCGATGTGTAGTCGTCTCCCCGAGAAACCCTTTCCGGTGCTTTCAGGTGCCGGCGGTCTTCATCGTGCACCCTTCGCCCTACATTCCTCGCGCTCATTATTATCAAGAATCTCCCTCTCTCTCCTACCTCATTAAAAGTTCTTTGTCTGTCTGTCTGTCTCTCTCTCTCTCTGTCCTAACATGAACCGGTTCTAAGGAGGATATTCCAGAGTTGACGAGGCAGAAAGGAGAGGGAAAGTCGGCTCGGCGCCCGCCTTGGATCCTCGGCCATCGTGAGGACAAGGCAGCGCCGTACGCGTGACAAGCACAGGACTACACACCAGTACAGGCAGAGGAATCCGAAGGTAGCGCCACCCCGAAACTACCGGAAAGAACGAATAGTTCTTGAGCGCTATAAAAAGGTACATTATAGGATGAAGTACACCTCTAAAGCATAGATAAGTGTCTTTCTGTAGAATATGTACATCTGCGTAGGTCTGTTCTTGTACACTTGGAAATTCACAAAGACGCCGTCGGGTGACGCTGCAGGCGCTTTTGCACAATTTTCAAAGCAAAATTTGAAAAAATCTCTACTCTTGTGGGACAACAGTGTGCTCGTTCCCGGAAATGTAAAGTACTATATGCCCATTTTAACCACAATGTAAAAAAGTTGTCCGCGCGGTAGAGAGTCCCCTTAAAACACTGCAAAATGCTTCTGACAAATCCTTCGTGCGAAGACGACAAATACAAAAGCAGAATATTTTCACACGCACACACGCAAACACAGACAAGGGCCAGCATCCTGCTTGTTTGCTTGCTTGTGCCCTTTTTATTTGGGCTTTTTCCACTATCAGTGATGGTAATGAAGTCGCCTGTTTTTATTAGGGGATAAGTGTTCGAAGTAAAACGAACGATACGGAAGAATCACTAGCGTAAGGAACAGTTGTGTTAGGTTGGCCCGGTTTCTTTGCTGTTCTTTTCGTCTCGCCCGTATCTATTTGCTCGCTTTTTTTTACTCTGTGGGTATGTGTTGCTCACTGACGAATGTAGACAATAACTGTCCCTCTCACAGTGAATTCTTATAAAATGCACATACAGAGTATTTCTTTTCCGACTTCTGATTTCTTCCACGTTCCAAATGAGAGAAATATGCGTCAGGTGGCACTCGGCTCGACCAAAGACGATGATGTTTTCTCCGCGTGACTGGTGATAGAATGCCACTTAAGGGGCAGGAGAACCTGTCAGTGGCCATTTGTAGCGTCCGCATTCTACCTGCCTGTGCCTGCCGCCGATTTCTCTTCAAGGACCTTTCCGAGAAGTTTCCTCATCAGACTGAGCAAACTGCCTTGCAGAACCAGGTCCGGCGATCCTGCCCGCAACCAACGTGGCAGAATCGTTCATCTATGCCACGTAATCGCATGTGGACACTTCAGAGGCGAGGTGTCCCTGCATCACACGTGTCTGGTCGCCTGGCATTCCTGTCAACAGCGGCATGGCGGCTACCAACGCAGCATGTCCTGCACTTGTGCGCCGGCCGCGTTCAACTATTCCGAGCTGGCTCGAGGCGCCAACGCGGCCTGGGTCCCTCAAAGCGAAACATCCGAGAGATGGCCCTGAACCGTCGGCAGCCCGGCACGCCCGCCGCGAGCCCGGCCTCCGACAAGCACACTGCACCGGTATGTCCCACTCGTTGGTCTCACTTAAAGCATCGAGTAAGCCACACTCCAACTCCAAATCGTCTAGGCAGCGTCGATCTAAGAGCGAAAGGCGCCGGCCGCTACCACGGCGCCGGTGCCAGATCCACGAAGTTCCTTCCTGCAGATTTCCCTAAGACTGGGACACGGACGCAGCATTTGGGAAGGCATCTCGAACGCGCCTCGCAGATTGACTTCACTGGTGGCTGACGCCCGCCTCGGGAACCCACGACCAATTTCCGACGACGACGCATCCCCAGCTCTTGCCTAAGTGGTAACATCGAACGAGGCACACAGCCACTGTCCTTGCGGGTTGACCAAGGCTGCTGCTGCGGAACGGGCTCGAAGGCGAGGAGGACGTCGCAGATGTCTGCCAAGGCTCCTCGTTGAAGGCACCTGCCATGCCACCCATCGTGTCCATTGCCTGCAGGCAAGTGCAACGGGGTTCCTCACGAAGGAAGAAGACGGTGGTGCAGCGAGGCATGTTCCTCAAAAGCCTGCTACCGAAAGAGTAGACGGCAGCGGAGGACCGTCTCCTCGCTACCTCGCATCTAGCGTGTGAAGACGGCTGGTGGCCAGGCCGGCCTTGTGGGCTCACCGAGCAACACGACCCACGTTGCAATAGACTGCACTCGTAATCGCCTACTCTAGATGTCGTGAAATGGCCACCTTCTGTGCGAACAAGCAGGCTCGGTGTGCCGGAGCGAGGCCGGCTCCCCGACCAAGATACGAGGCTCAACAGCGAGAGCTGCACGAGCGCCTCTACATCGAAGGCGTTGGGGTTCGTGAAGCCCCCTTGAATTAATGCGCAATAAATGCTTATTGATTGCGGCACCCGTCTGCCTCGCTGTCTACTCATTGTGCCGTACGTGCTATTCCACCAAGTTCATTTCCTCCCCTGCGTCGCGCGATACCATTGTACAAGGCTTGATTTGTTGGCGCCAGTGCAGCAGTACAACTTGATTACCCTGCTGGGGTTGCTCGCTAAATACGCGCCTAGGCGGCCCATTCTATACCTCCCTATATTCAGTGTAATACCATATGGGACATCCCAGCTGTCACGTACCGAGATGAAATACGAAATCAATGCCCCCTCGCATGCCGCTACTCAAGCGCGCTCCCAAGCGATGCTTGTCAGATGCACGACACCAGAAGGTTACGGTTATTTCACAGCTGGTTGCAAGTCGTGTACTCTGTTAGACCGACCTGCACGACGAAGACTGTACGCTGAGGCGATAAGTGCATGCAGTAGTGTATCCATCAAAGTTCACATGGCAGCGTTTGAACAGGCGCCAGCATGCGCTTGGCTATCTCACATGCCACTGAAATGCGCAAGCTTTTCTTTTTTTTTTTTGCAAGCAAACCAAGCACGTCAATTTCAGCACGAAACTAGTTGCTATATTTCGGGATAATTTCAGTCGGGCTACAACAGTACACTTCAGGTATTAGCAATTAAACCAACATTTTAAAATATGATTAATTAAAAGCTATTCATACTAGTTCAAGAAAGAAATTGTGGGACTCTTAAGCGGGCCTTAACAGCTGAACGCGATATCGATGTCTGCTCCCATTCTCATCCGCTTTCGCGTAAATGCCATGCTCTTCAGTCGCCTAGGCACGAAACTGTCACGACACCATGCACTTGGCAGAAAGAGCGAGTCACTTGCGTTACTACGTGGCATCCATCGTCGTCGTGCGCCATTTGACACTGGTGTGCCATCAATCCTCGCCGATGAAGATGGCACCGACACAACTAAGGATTGAGCTAGTTGGTACTCGTTCATCTTGAGTGGGTGCAGCGCTATGCTTACTACGAAACACGGTCAAGGAAGACACACCAGTCCTGTGCATCTTCGTGTTTTCGCGAAGAGCTGCACCCACCTGAATGCATGCGTAGCGCATCGCGCTCATGAGCAGGGTTTCCAGGTTGGAATCCCCGGGTCACCGAAGGTTTCTTCTGATTTCATTTGCGTCTACTTCGAACTTTCGCTCACTGACAAGGCTGATTTTTCGTTCACAACCAGCGATGCCGACACCAAAACTTCTGCGAAACGAGCTCCCTTACGCTACTGCGTTAATACGGCTTCCAAGTGGACAGGCTACTGCGTGCCATGCAACTGGTAATTCTAAACTGCCCGGCTTTCCTTCTTCTCCTTAGGGCCAAGCACCTTAAGGTAGAGGCTCATCCGTATGTCCACGTTGTCTGTCCGTCACGGCACAGCACCATTGCTATAGTGTGTGCCTCAGGGAAGTCAGACGGTGTGTGTGCAGGTGTGGGCCGATCCTGGAGGCATTGCAACCACACATTGTCGTCTGCTGTCGTTAAAGAGAGGCAATGGCGCACGTTGACTATGGAAACGCTCTTTCTGCGATGAACGCTGTACCAGCTCGCAAGGAACGAGAACGCGCCCTCGCCCGCGAGGGACAACGCCGACGCAGCCAGTGTCTGCTAACGAGTTTCTTGATTGAAAAAACCAACTGCTCGCGCTGCACAACCGTACACCGGCCACTCTGTAAGTATAGGCAATTGATTTTCACCTGCTATGTCGTGCCAATGGGAGATTTTTCTTGTGCGTAGTTGAAAAATAAAGATTCGTACTCTGCGCGTTAATTAATGAAATCGGGAACTCGGCACGATACACGCCATGGTTTCGCAGGAATCTCATCAAGACCAGGAGCATGAATGGCAACGACCGTACGTTATACACACGCGTTTTCACTCATTTACATGGGCGAGTGGGCAATGTTACGGGTGATTTACAGAAATA
>JABSTT010004384.1:0-22719 GCA_013339685.2 Hyalomma asiaticum | reverse complement strand
TACACTGCGCTGCACGTCCCTCAGAGTGCAGTGTCAATTATTGTGCACTGAGGAAGTGCACCATATGTAAATGCCAATTCAAGATGCAAATCCGAAGAAGTAGTTGCACGCTTTCACACTGCGAAACATGGTGTGAAGGTAGCACCCCCAGTAGGACACCCATGCCCCACGAATAGCATGAATAGTCACATGTGCTTATGAAAGCACCAGACCCCAACAACATCTGGGGAAATAATGCATTGGGCCCGAATAGACACCACAGCAATCAGCACCAGTCGTTCCATCCGTCATGGCAGTGTGCATGCAAGAACACGAGAGGCTATCGTCGCAGCATGCACTCAGAAACACAACAACCCAAAACACGTTTCTCCACACAGCTCCAGCAAGGGGTACCAACCTTTTTGATGGTGCGCTGTTTTCTCCTCACAAAATACCGCGCTACGGCTCGTAGCTCCCTTTCTCTATGCTGCCTCAATGATAATGCACTTCTGGGTGGTGCCGCGGTGTCGGCAGCATCTCTTGAAACCGCCAGTCTGAAGTCGTGTGTAAACCAGGCACAAAACATTATTGACCATGGCACATGGCTTTGATTTCTTTTTTAATCCAATGCAGATTATGCAATTATACCAACACTTGCGAATTTCCGCTTCAGCATACACAGATTCAAACAGTCTAAAGGCTCATTTATACCTGTCGCTTGCAGCAGCTATGACCAAGCTAGTCGCAAGTTCTCATGAATAATTGCTTTTGTCTAGAAGCCACTGTTTTGGGTCAGTCTCTCAACGCTTGATCACTCAGTCACATGACTGCAGTCTCAAAGCTTGAAAACCAGTCAGATGTGCACGAGGTGGACATCGGCTGCCCCCTTAAAGGGGTCCTGAACCACCACTCAGGCTTGGTTTTGAAAACGGCTGGGTGTGTATTGAAGGCCTCTCAGAAATTCACAGCCGAAAGAATTTTTCAAAACGGTTTGTTAGGAGCGAAGATATTGCGACCGGAAAACTTCTCTTTCCAGTCCTGTCTCAACTCTGCGGACTAGAGGGTACAGAGCTCCTTAGGGCGGTGTCGAAGGAGGTGCCCCGCCCACCGCGTTATGTCATCAGACTTCAGCGACGTGTCAGAGTGGCTGACGAAAAGCGCGCGACTACCGGGGACTGTTTGTCCGCAGCGCGCTTGTGGCCGCCTGCTCGCTCTGCGCCTGGGCTCAGTCGCGTGCCCCCGCGATCACCGCATTTCTTTCCGATCCTCCGAAGCTTTGTTTTCGTTCGTCACACACGTTTAGGCTCGCAGGTTATGACTAGTTAAGTCAAACCTAAGCTAGCACTTATTAATCCAAGGTAAATTATGCTAAGACTTAAAGGTCAAGCCCCATTAAGCTGAGACTAAATATTTCAGGAGGAATTAGGCTAACACTGATTAAATCAGGCCTAATTAAGGTAATTCTCACCAAGCGATACCTAATTAAGATAATATATCAAAGCACAACATAACTAGGCCTAAACTAATTAGGTCATGTATAATTAAGATAGGACTAATTAACTCAAACATAATTATACCATGACTAATGAAGCCCAGCTTATTAAGTCATGTGTGATTATGTTTAAGTTAATTAGACCGAGCCTAATTAGTGTAACTAATTAGGTGCTGACTAATTAAGTTAAGGCTAAGTCAAGTCTCAATAAGCTCAGACTATTAAGTTACGCCAAATTTAGCCAAACATTACAGACGTAATGATTTTAATCAACACTAATTTACCTTAGTCAACCCTAATCTGCTGTAATCCTTAATTCGCCCTAATCTCAGTCTAGCGTAATCCGCTCTATAATATGCCATAGTCCACCTTAATGCACCTCAGTCTGTCTTAATCCACCCTAATGCACCTTAATGAGCTCTAATCCACCCAAATGTACCCTAATCAGACCTAGTCCTTCAATCTACCTTATAGAAATATTTTGGGTTCGACTCCAGCCATGTTACTGAGTATGAGTGCTAGAAGGTGGCGCATTGGAGTACCATGGAGAATAAAGCCATCTACAATCACTGATGGATTGTTAAAGTTTGGGATTAATTTGTGATTTATTACAGGCTGCAGGCATGCATTTGTTGGCTTCTTGGAAAACTATATTTATGGTGACTTTTGCACCGCACCGTTCGCGTCCACGCTGAGGTAGTCTACGGATGCCTTCCAATGGCATCTATGAGACTTGCGCATTAACAAATATATTTTTACATATTTCCATCAACTATTTTGCCCATATAGGTGCTCACAACGCAAGGAAAAGCGAGTGCACGGCACGCATGGCACGCACGCGCTTACGGTTTTAAAAAAGGCGCGCTGCGAAGGGCCTGCACACAGCCGAGGCGGGCGTGTCTGCCATCGGCCAATAGCAGCGACGCTCCTTGCAAATGCTCTATGACGAAATAGAGCATATTCAAGGAGCGTGAGGAGAAGCCGCTTTTTGAGTTGAGGGCTCCTGAAGAAGTGGAAGCTTTGTGCTCCGCTTGTGAACGCTACGCTTCGCGGATGACTACAGCATTTGGCTGAGATGTTCGTTACAGCGTAGGCAAGCCGTAGAATATGTTTTTCCACCAAGTCCGGAGGGTGGTTCAGGACCCCTTTAACATATAAGGTGGTGCATTGTAGCTTGTTATTTTCAATAATCTTTGGAAGAATCTTGAGCCACGCTTTCTCTTGCAGCGGTCCATTGGCCATCCTCAAGCTACCACTTGGCCTGCTTACCAGAGGGAATCTGGGACCACTCGAGCTTGTGTCACAGTACTTGAAACACTTGCAGGTTGATGAGGTAATAATATTATATGCTATAAAAATAATGGCTCATTAGTAACTTCTGTAGTGCTGAAAGTTTAGTTGTGTTGCATCCTAACGCGACGGTATTGTGAAACACCAAATGTGCTTAGAACTGTACGAATAGCGAAAAATTTGAATGCGAAGGACATTCAAATATTAATGTCGGAGTGCTGATTGAATTGAGTAGTTTTCGAATAATGCTTGCGTATTTTTTAATAATACTTTGTTAAAAAAAATGCACAGTAAACATGGGCTAAAAGAATTTGTTCTAAAGATGTCCAACAAAGAACTGTGCATATGCACAAGTTAACTTCACCACAGCACATGACTGTTAGGTTCGCTGTGATACACGAGTGCTAGCTTCGTCGCAGTACACGACTTAACTTTGCCGCAGTGCACGAGTACGCTTCGCCGCAGTACATGGTTGTCATGAGGTGAAGTCCACTACTTGCGGGAATAGGCCACTAGTCGCCAGACATAGCATATTTTGCCCCTGAATTGCAAACTTCAGATTGTTCAAATAATAAAATCTTGGTGCAAATAAAATCTAACAGCAAACGTGATTTGAAAAATGCAGGAAAATTTGAATGTGCACACACTAGTTTATACTGATAAATTATTCTTCAGGAAGTCGGTCATCTGTGATTCCCTGTAAATTAGTCTTCGAGAAGTCTGTCATTCATAATTCCATGTTCACAGGTTTACCTTTAGAAAAGGAAATTTCTGACAATGTTTTACCTTTTCTAAATTTTGACCGCATTGGTTCAATAACATTTTTGGAAACATTACATGATAAGTCCTTGAATCTGTTGGAACATGATCCAATTTATCCATGCCAATAATAACACTAGAACACCTTTATAAGGGACACTGGGATAAGGGACAGCCAGGTATAAGAGACATTGTTTACTCACATGGCTGGCTGCCCCACCTCCCCCATTAGTTGGACCTCTTTTTTAACAAACGCACTCCCTAGGACATTTGATTTATAAAGGACAAAATATCTCTAAATTCTGTTCAACGTTCTTGCTTGTAAGAAATATTTTGTTAACTGCAATTAATTCATTGTGGAAGCGAAGTTAAATGATGACCAAGTATAGTGACGAAGTTGTAGTGGAGGAAACTTGAGTTGTGCTCCAAAAGAGTCCACCAGGCCAATCACCTCACTTTAAAGCAAATGGTGTAGAACAGACCATTTGCAACAGGCTGTAGACTTGCTTTGTGGTCAGTTTGTTGTAGTGCACCGATATTGAAGTAAGGGTTCATTGGAAAAATGAAAGCATGGAGCCCTGCTCATAAAAGACATAATGTAGTAACAACAGTGTGGATGACGACGATAGACAGCAAGAAAATGATGAAACTGGCGCTGTCTTGCAACTGACAGTTTATTTCAGATGAAACAGAATAATTAGAAAAATATATGGAAGGATAACAAAAGTACACGTGTGTGTAAGGCAACAGGATTTCTGTCCTTTATGTGAGAAGTCATAAAGGTGATCAACTGTGCAATCTGCACGCTATAGCTTCAAACGTACACTTTGTAGCCCTTATGGTAGTCTTGTAGTTCAGACCAGTACACGGGCTGACCCGCAGGTTGCATGGATAGACTGCTAAGGACTTAGCTTTTCAGCAAAACCTACACACTGCTAATTTTGTGGTGATGCTGGCTGTGCACTTGCAATGATCCAAGATTGCTTTGCATGAACATAAGCTACGAAGCAAAACCTGAAAATGATAATAAAAATTAAGAAAAAAAAAACAAATGTAAGAGCTCTATCATTCAGTCGCATGTTCCGAACCATTGCTGAATACTTTGCCCATACCATGAGAGCTTGTGAACCTTCTGTAGGAAACAGCTGTGAAATGGTGACCTTCCTTACAAGACATGTTTCACACGTTCTTTAGGAAACCTTCTCTGGACTCTGTTACATGGAGATGTTGGGTACCACTTGTTTTTGCCTGTTCTTTTCCTTGTGTCATACACTTCTGGCAAGATCTCTCTAGCGTGTTTAGATCTTAGTGCCTGATATCAGTTGCAGTTATGCGTCTCCTTGTTTTGTGTAGTTTTCGGGCAATTTCATTAGCTGCATTTGTTTTACAGAGCCTTGTGCCAATTTTTTTGTCCCTTTAAGTGCTGTCATCACATGTAGGTCCCGAACCATGGATGCAAATCTCTGAAGCCGTTGCTGGCCAAGACATGCTCTTGCCTGAACTTTTCACTTGCACAGGACAGTGTATTGGCTATATTTATTAGGGTAACAGAAAAGGAATGCATGATCCAGAAAAAACGATACATCCAACAACAATTGTCTCAGATGATCCCTAAAGAGGACTTCAAACGAGTCTTAGAAAGGCACTTCAAAGTGTTAGTGATAGGCAAATGTAACAGGAACATACCAGTGACTTTTGCAGTGATCGGTTAATCTTTAACAACGTGCCGTGAATACAGTGCTCAGCAAATGAAACATGACACGCGGAGCTCACGGCTACAGGTGCTTCCTGCGCCACAGCTTTGCACTGCGGACACTGAGCTGATTCTCTGTTGTACTCAATGAAAGCGAAAGACTTTAGAAGCATTACGATTCAGTTCTGTTCCTCTGTGATCACCCAGGCACTCCAGTAGCACAATATGCACTGGCCATCACGTGGTCCAAGTATGGCGTCTCAATTGCTGAGCACTGTACATTTGGACCACTGCTAAGCTCAAGGTGTGGGTTTGATTTCTGGCCACCGTGGGCTTATTTTAATGGGCACGACATGCAAGAACACCCGTGTGCTTAGGTTTAGTTGTGCCTCGAAGAAAAACCCCAGGTGGTAAACATTAATGTGCATTTAGAAGTTATGTGCTAGGGCAAAAAAGGGCTGGGAACGTTTTCATGAATAACTTGCATTGCTTGTTCTGCGAGTGTAATCACTGCTTTTTAAACTTCGCAGGCCGTCCACCTTCTGCTGAGCCTGGACTGGGGCCGTGTCGCAGAGCTGTCATTCCTGTGCCTCGGCAAGATTGTCAACTACCTGCTTCGACAGCCCCTGGATTCCAAAAGTGAAGGTCTGTAGTGCGGGGACTGCTTCAATTTAATGGCTTGCTAGGGTCAGTATAAATGATTAATGCCTCAGCATTACAAAAGAAGTGCCATCTAATGTAAGAGGACATGTCGGCCATAGTAGGGCAGGGACAGTCAGAGAGAAGGGACACCAGCAAGCACTGTGAAAGAAAAGAGCTCTGATCATTCTCCTGAGATATTGTGCAAGGTTTGGTGCGTTTCTCTGGCAATTTTGTTGGCAGTCAAGTTTGTTAAGGTGTAGTAATTTGAAGTACGACATGTTGCACTAAACAAAGCAACCTCCACATAGAGAAACCTCTGAAGAGCGCCATTACAGGTCGCTTCATCAAAAAAGAACTCTTACTCTTTACGAAAATTCCAAAAAAAGAAAGGCTGCTTCAATAAAGCTTATGCGGATCTGATTCCCAAATCAGTGGCAAGTGAAGCTTTTGTAAATTGTTGCTCAAGTACTACGTATACAACGAACATGCCTTTATTTAATGCACTGCAATGCCTAATTTTATGTAATATTTATTTATGCACCACACAGAGAAAGAATATTTATAATAGCTTACTTACTATGCTGTTGACAAGCTATGCAAAATGTTTACATTAAAAGGAAGAAAGTAAGATGATTGACAGGTGCAAGAAAAAAAAGAGCCAGGCCTGCGCGGAACCGCAGGACAGTGGCAGCGTAAGCTGGAGAAGCGACCTTCTTAGAGGCCATTTTAAGCGCTTGAGGAAACTAGTGCAAGTAGAGGTGGTGGGTATCCCCTGCTCTATAACTCTTATCATTTCGCCAAGTAGGGAAGCACGCACTGCGCCATAATTACTGCGGTATTGTAACGTGCAAATCTGTATAACTGCACATCTTAGAGAGTCTCTTGACGTCGTTTTCCCGAGAACGAATAGAACTCTCGGCCCGGCGTCGACGGCGACCTGCGGTTTGGGCTTCTCTTTGCACAGCTGTCTGTTGTGCCGACGTTGCCTTGCTGCAGCCGCGCGCGTAGCTCTGCGATTGGCTTCTTCAGCAGCGGACCGCACCTTGCGAGAAGGCGCCATCAGGTATATCGAAGAGCCAAGTCAGGTTACTGTCGGGGCTGCGGACGTCGCCTGCTGCGTGATGCCTGGCGCGATACAACAAAAGTGCCTCAAAGGGCAGCGCTTCTCAATAATGATGACGGAACTGTTGAAGAAGATTGTTTCATAATGATGACTTTGATGATGCCTCTGTAATGGGTGCAGAGCTATAAACCATGCAGCCCTGTGTTCTTTGAAGCGATTCCTCGAACTGGTTATGCAGTCCACTTTCCCCGACGTGTAGTGGCGTATTACTATTCTGCCGCGTAACATTACATTTGTTAATGTGATTCCTCGGCAGTTGTAATACCTGTTTAGGTCTTTTAGCGGAGATTTTTCTAGCACAGGCATGGCTCAGTGGTAGAATGCTCGACTGCCACGCAGAGGATGTGGGTTCGAATCCAGGCAGAGGATGTGGTTTGAATCCTCCTCGGTCCTTGTTATTTTTTCAAAAATTTGCGCGATAGTGGTTACGGACACCGGCGGCGGCGGCGGCGGCGGACAACTACGGCGCAAAAACGGCCCTTGTTGTGATCTCATAACAGCTTACGCTGTAAAAGAATGGCAGTGTCATACCATGAATGTTGCTTCGTTGTGGCATAGTCCTGTGTTTTTGCCATGATGCTCGTTTTTATCGTGGCGAAGTTACAGCTCTGAGCAAAAATTCTTCGTCAACGTGGTATTGAGGGAAGGCACGTCAGAAAGCTCATTGTTCTTGCATCTACTGGTAAAGAGGGCATGGGTGACCAGGCGTGAGTGTGCCACAGTGTATCGGTGGGAAGCGAGTATGCACATATAGTGAGGTGAGGGGGAGGGAAAGGTACATTCAACAGCAAAAGTTTTTGGGATCCAAAACTTTGGAAAATTCTATATTACCACTTAGCCTCTGAACATAGCCTCGAATTAAATGTTACAGCCTGTACATCGCAAAAACATCTACCCTCTGAAACTTTTAAATTGAGGCTACGTTGCGAGGCTAAGTGGTAATAAAGGTTTTTCTGAAGTTTAGGATCCCGTAAATTTTTGCTGTTGACTGTACCTTTGAGGTGAGTGTTTTCATCTCTCGTTGGCCTGGCAGGTCATTGCCAATCTGTGCAGCAGTGGTCATAGCATCTCAGTGAAAAGGCAGTCTGTGTGCTTGTTCTCATGGGTGAGCTCCAGCAAGCGTAAAGGCTGAAGAAGCCAAGTTGCCTGGTTGCATCATGTGTAATGTTTTCTTGTTTGCTCAATTTGTCATGTCATCTCGTCTCTTTGGGCACGTGTTAGAGCAAGAGGCAGTGGAGTCATTCACTCACCTTCGTCTATGCTGTTTGTCATTCCAGCATTGTAATTGCAAGCTTTAGCTGTCATTGGATGGATGTCTACTTATATTTGTCTGTGTGCATGCGATAATAGGATTGTTAATTTATTTCGTACACATGCATTGATCAACATGGCTGATATGACCACAAACTTTACTCACCACTTGAGAAGGGTGGTTCACAGGGTGAGTTTTGTATTAATCTTTAAACAAAACTGCGTAAAAATGATGACAACATTGGAAAGAAAAAAAGAAAAGAAAACACAGGCATAGCGCAGTTCGTGCTCTCCTCTTCTTTTGCTGTTGTCGTTCTGGTTTGTGTCGTTTCGTTTAAAGATGATTTGCTTACCTCAACAGGACATTGCTGTTGTTAACAGTGCATCATCTTCCACATTACAGTGCGTCTTCTTTGGTTTCATGTCGATTAGAGGTTTGAGAGAACCATGAGTAATGTGAAGCATCGCTCATGCAGCTCAACTGGAAATGGCACTGGGAAGCTTCTACGGTCCTGCCCAGCCAATACCAGAGTCAGTTGTTGCTGAATACGGTGTTCGCATCAGCCACCTGGCGAGGCGTTTCTTTCATCATCTACTGAGGTACGATGCGCAAAATGATTTCATAGCTCCCAGTGCATGTGTGTTACATGGATACAGACACTACACCTGTCAACAGTTTGGGAAACAGAGTGAGTTGGTAAAAGTTGGTGAATATTCGTACTGTATCTGATGGTCAGCATAACCAAACACAAATGCTTGGTATACATCTGTAACACCTCAGACTCTGAATTTGCCCACTGTAACAGCAGCCAGTTCTTGTAGCAGAATTTTACCATTTGCTGGACATTGGTTTCTTTACAGTGCGCACAACAATGTTCCGATTCGCTGTAGCATTGCCCACTGTGGTAGCATCTGAAATACATTCGCAGGCTTTACAGCTGCTGGAATAACTGTGATGTGCACAGCGTAGAACAAATCGCACAACGGGTTGGTTGAGCATGCATCATCATCACCAGGACCGCCACCATCATATTAATAATCTTGTTTATGTGCACTGTAGGCAAAGGCCTCTCATATCTTTCCAGCTAATTGAGACCTGTGCTTACTCACTGCACCTGTGCTCAGTGGCTAATGTGTCTGATTCAAACTGCACATTACAACAGATGCATGAGTTTAGTACCTTCTGGTGGTGGTGGCCAAACTATTTGCTTCATCATGAAGACGATGATAAAGGCCTGGTGTTTTGAATGGCATAGCGATGACGGTATACTATGGAAACTGCTACACAGTTAACGTATATTGTGATTTTTTTTTTTTATATTCAGTGGAAAAGGAGCTGTGTATTTGATGCAGCAGCCACAATTAGATGGGACACTAGGGTTGTGCGAATATTTAAGATATTAATGATTTTCGAACAGCGTTTCGAACAGAGAGTAGCTACTTGATTCGATTCGCACTGAACATTTACTATTTGAACTAGACCTGTGCGAATAGCAAAATTTTGAGTGCAAAGCGAATTCGAATATTTATGTTTTTAAGTGTGAATCGAGTCAAATATTTTTCAAATAATTTTCGAATATTTTTTAATAATACCGTATCTAATTACAGAGAAATGTACTGTTACAGATGGGCAAAAAATTACTGTGTGAGGTATATATTTCCACAGTGTCATTCCAAGGTCCTGAAGAACAGTTCAACACTGAACTGTGCAACAGAAATTTGAGGTAACCTCGCCATAGTATGTGGGTGTTAACTTCGCTGCAGTACGTGAGTGTTAACTTCGCCGCAGCGCACGGGTGTTAGTTTTGCCACAATACGCGAGTGTTAGCTTTACCACAGTACACCA
The DNA here is from genome assembly GCA_013339685.2 of Hyalomma asiaticum. Classification (NCBI taxonomy): domain Eukaryota; kingdom Metazoa; phylum Arthropoda; class Arachnida; order Ixodida; family Ixodidae; genus Hyalomma; species Hyalomma asiaticum. Next base: position 12,644 of record JABSTT010004384.1, on the reverse strand, counting down.
ATGTTATGTGGCGAAGCGCACTACTTGCGGGAATGGGCCACTTGTCATGAGACATGGCATATCTTTAGGGGCGATGCACCTTAGGGCCGAGCTTGCGGCGGCGTGACCATGTGTGGGTGCGAGCCGATCCTGGAGGGAGTGCAGTCAGACTGGGTGTGTGCTTGTGTGGGCCAATCCCGGAGGCAGTGCGCCAAGACAGTGTCGTCAGCTGTCGTGAGAGAGACAGCGAACAGCGCGCGTTGACAATGGAAATGCTCTTTCTGCGATGAATGCTTTACCAGCTCGCAAGGAACGAGAATGTGCCCTCGCCCGTGAGAGAGAACGCTGTCGCAGGCAGCGTCTGCTAGTGAGTTGCTTGATTGAAAAAACCGACCGCTCGTGCTGCACAGCCGTTCACCAGCCACCCCGAATATATAGGCACTGGCTCTTGACCTGCAATGTAGTGCCGGTGGGAGATTCTTCTTGTGCATAGTGGTACCATAAGGGTTCGCAGCGTGCGTGTTAACTAAAAGTACTCTGGAACTTGGCACAATCTGTGACGTGGGTTTGCAGGAACCTCATAAACACCAAGAGCATAAATGACAACGCGTGTGTAAACATACACATGCATTGTCACTCATTTACATGCACGAGTGGGCAGCGTCACGGGTGATTTACAGTGACACCAAACATTCCCCAGTGCTTCGCCCGCTCGTCATGGTTCACTTCGTGGAGATGCGTGAATTTTCTTCCCTTAATTTCCAACTTCTTTACCAACTTACTATTTGAACTATTCATTCGAATAGTAAAAGTTAAGTGCAAATCGAATCGAACAGCAAAATTTCGAGTATTTGCACACCTCTAATTTGAACTTTTTGAAGTTGCTAATTGAGGGAAAAAATATGCTGGTTTTGCAAAAAGTGGCCTGGAGTGTGCTGTAGTAATGGAGTACACTTCGCCATATAACAACCGTGTACTGCGGGGAAACTAACACTTGTGCACGGTGGTGTAGCTAACACTTGAATACTGCAGCGAAGTTAACGCTCGCGTACTGTGGCGAAATTCACACTCGGCTACTGCGGCGACGCTAACACTCGTGTACTACGGTGAAGTTAGCTCAGTTTTCTGTTGCACAGTTCTCTGTTCGGCTGTTCTTCATGACTTTGGAATAACACTGTGGGAGTCAATAAATCTTTTTGAACATGTACAGCAGCATATTCCTCTAATTTGACATGGTATTATTGAAAATAATATTTGAACATAACTTTCGAATATCAACATAGTGAATGACATTGCGAGTTACTACCATGGCATGATCTGGGTAAATTATTGTGTTATGTCATCAATTAGGCATTAAAATATGCTACAAGGAATTAATGATGTGTCACAGGGAACCTTTGTGATCATGAATTTGAGCACTTTTTCTTTTTGCAGATCTTAAATTTGAGGCCTTCACTGTTTTTATAGCATTGTATGGTGTATAGGATATGTAGGAGTATGTTCACTTGAGAAATTAGCTGCTTTTATTGCTAATTTTGACAATTATTCACTTCTTTTCCTGCTTCACTCACAGAGCACGGCAGCATGAACTCTCAGGGTGACCTCCTAACATCTTTCGGGTATGGCTGCATGACTTCTTTCCACAAAAGCACATTCTTCACTTCATCATAGGGAGGTTATTTCATGACCCTTAGTCGGCCTTTGAGATGCTGTGAGCTTGAAACATGTCTGTGTGCCTCATAATAGAAAGTCACAGGTTTGATCACTCCCCAGGACAACGCTTTATGATAAAGGCGTAATGCAAGGCAATTTGTGTGTTGAACTTTGGTTTGTGACAAAGAATTGACGCTAACTTTGGCATCTTTCGACATCACTTATCTGCCCACCACAGTGGATTTGTGGTTATGGTAGTTGACTGCTGGCTCGAAGGATGCGGGTTTGATCCCAAGCACGGCCGTCAAATTCTCTATGGAGGTAAAAATGCTAGAAGCCTGTGTACAGTGAACTAGCAGTGCACGCTAGAAAGCCCCAGGTCGTCAAAATTTCTGGAGACCTCCAGTTTTGCATGCCTCATAATTGTATTGTGGTTTTGGTATGTAAAACACCAGCAGTTACCATTGACATCGCTATCGAGGCTTGTTTCACGATGGTATCACTCGTAGAAGATTTGTGGGCTTGGGACGTGAAACAGTGATTTAATGTTAGACGCAGAATGGAATGATAATGTGGCATTTAAAGCGGGCTTTCCTTGCTTCATTGCCAAAGAGATGGCTAAACACTGCACTGTAAAGCAGCATTGCAAGGTTGTCTCCTTTATTTACACTTGCTTGTGCTGCATGCTGGAACACACTGCAGTGAAATCTCGTTGATACGATCCCACTGAATACGATTTTCAGGATAATTCACCTTTCTTCCCTGGCATCACCCTATAGGTGCAATGTAATTTCATGTGGTTGATACGATTTTTGGATTATACATTTTATTTTCCGGTTCCTTTGAAGAACGTATCAACGAGATTTCACTGTAGCTGGTTAACAAAAACAAACACTTGTTGTAACAAAGAGAGGAGGAATGACACAGATGTTGTGCTCCTTCACGGCACTTTGTGTCTGATGACCCAATGTACAGAACTTGTAATTGGGTGCTTAGGCGGCCTCCTCCGGAATTGTTTTGCACCGTACGCACAATCCTGCACGCATCCACATTTGCACAGGCTGTGCCCATATGTTCTCAATATTTTGGGAACACTTGCACCGTAAATGCATCTGCATGTGAAATTGAGTTTTGTGCCACAACTACACTGTAGCATTATGAATAACACACTTGCAAGGAACCTTGTTCTATTTTGCGGATGTTTAGCAGACTGCTTGCTGTAAGATGTGTGCATGAGTCTAATGGCTTATAAATTGAAGGATTCTTCTTCTCTTGCTCTTCCGACATTTCTGGCTTATTTTGGCCTATCACAGTGACTCGCTGCTCAGTGTCTTCTGTCACTGAGCATAATATTGTGTGGGTTTAATGTATGCACATTCTTTTGTCGGTTTAAAGTGTACACATTCTTTTTACCAGCAAAGCTGTTTAGGCTGACGGTCTTATGTCCTTGGTCACAGGAAGCTGTCATCATCAGTAATTCTGGTCTCCAAAGAGTTCCGTGCACTTCTTCTATTCACTGCCGCAGAATCTACAGCATTTGCATGCGCACTTCTCTCGCACTCATTCCCTCAGCCCAGCACTACGCTGGTAAAACTGCAGCTGGTGGGCGCACATGTTGCATGTGCAAGCAGAAGAAGGCAAAGGCAGTGGGCGGCGATTTGTCCGGCGCTCAGAGTCTCGCAAAGCTACGTGTTTGCACATAGCTTCGCATCATGAGAGCATGCGTCCTCTCGTGGTGTCCAAGTAGCTCGCAGAATATCATAGGCATGCGTAGTGTAGCATAGCAAAGGGGTGGGATGGTGTCAAGCTGAGGCCACCATCTCTGGTTCGACCCAAACGTCTTTACGCTGAGCTCAGTGCAAACCTTTGGGAAGCGTTCTCTTGCTTCCTCTTGTTTTTGCAAGTAGCGTAATCATGCACCAGATCGACCCTGAATTGCCATCTAGCTGCACTGTTCACCTACTGTCAATGCATGCTCAACGACTTTGTGCTTAAAACCAGTGGTACAGCTTGGGTATCGGCCCACTGTAAGTAACGCAGAAGATGTCTAACAAAGTTTGCAAGACACCTTAAACCAAAGCCGCATTTCTACTGCGATTGAACAAAGAGGGGGAGGGGGGACATAGAGTTTATGGCAGCACTGAACTTGTGTGGATCGTTGCGGTGTAACACTGGATGGATGTAATATTTGCAGTGCCACCATGCTCGCGCTTCACAAGGGGGAGCTATGCGCAGGGAGGTTTTTCTTATGTTTAAAAGATCATGCTCTGACAGAAAACACATGGTTTTCAAATTGTGACCGACGGCGTTCATGCTTGTGTGGCCATCAACTGTTTACCATGTTCGTTAAGCTTGAACCAAAATGAAAGGAACAGATATTACATGCATAAGGAAGTTTGTTTTTTGTTTCGAGAGCAAAAGTTGGGGTGGTTCATTATGCGAATGGGTCTCTAACCTAAGTTTCAAATTTCCCCTGTCTTCAAAGGCCATAAGTTCTTTTCCAATGCTTGGCATGTGCCGTTGAAAGAAAACAGCGCACCAACCAGGGATTGATTGAGTCATTCATTCATTGGCCATTGATCCAAGCAGTCATTTTTTAAGTGTGGTGTTCCAAAGTGAGACTGGCTGTGAAAGGTGCTATAAGTGATAAAGGTGTCATAATAAATGTCGACACTGAGAGAAAGGGTGGTAGTTTGTTATCGAAAAGCAGAATTCTGTCAGTGTATAAATGGGTGCCTAAATGCTGCTTGGTTTAGCGAAAGATGTCGGGGACAAAGAGGCCCGAGGAACTAGAGGGTAGGAAGGGAAAGAAAGGAAAACACGTGGTCATGCTATCCAGAGTCAGTATGCTAAGTTAACGGTTGCAGTGTATGCTGTTTTAAGATTTTATTCTTGCATTGACCTGTCAGCGTAAAGAGCTACAGAGTCACTGTCATATTGAGTTCGTTGTAATGAGGTGTGACTAATTTGACCCCATTGCTTGCAGTTGCCAGTGTAGCCTATTGAGGGAAGACACGACTGTAGCAAAGAATGCCTGACATGGGTTCAGCATTGTGAAGTGCTTGCGTGTATGCAAACTTTGCCTTTGTGGTGTGAGTGAAGTGCAAAAACATACGGGCATAGGGAGAGAACATGACACATATGCCAACTTCAGCGAAATAGCTCTGTCTCTGTGTTCCTCTTTTCTCTTTACTGGCAGTGTGCTGTGCCAACAAAGCCAAACTTTTGCTGATATCAAGCTTGTTTGTTAAGCCTTATTGTCGCTTCATTTCTCACTGCATTGTACAGGAAGTGTGGTGTTCTGCTTTTTCTTTCAATTTGTGTGTGGTTTCTCTGTACTGACTTGATAGTGCTTTCATGCGGTCATACTTTCTCATCGCACTGGGAACCATCACCAATTCCAGGTTTGACAGGCTAGAAAAGGCATTCCTTCTGGCTGTCGACTTGGGGTACTGGGATCTCTTTATGGTAAGTTCGTCATTCCTGGCCTTGATTTCATGCTAAGCCCGTATTGCCTGATCCAGGTTGCACCCATGTACTCAGTTACGCTCGTTACAACAGACCCTGATAATCCAACATAATGCATCCTTTTAATGCAGAGTCTATAATATCTAGACTTACCAAACCAGATGGTTGGCAGGCAAGCACACGTTATAAGTGCATTAGCTGCTTATGTATGTGCCTTCTTGGTCTGCCAGTTCTACCTTGACTCGCTCGTTTTCGAGAGGCACGCTTCGGCCACTTCACTTGTATTGTTTTCCCTCAGGACTTGCACAATGTTGCTAAGAAGAAGGGAGAAAGCGGCTTAGTGGACGGTTGCCCTGCGGCGGGCAAATGCCCTGAAGCCGAGCCGAGCACTGTCCGACTGTGGTGAGTGTCTGAAAAGTGGAATGCCTCATCCTTTCCTAATTCTCGTTACGAAGGGTGTGTCACTGACCCTACTTTAACGGTGCCTTGACAAAGGCTTGATGCTAAGGGTGCGCCTTGTAACAAAAGGTATTCTTCACTGCAGGCACCCCCGGCACCTGTTGTTCAGTTTCACAATTCCTTTGAGCACACAGTAATGTGTATGCATAATACCTGCCATGATAGGATAACTTGTCGATGAGGAACTCAGAAGCAAATTGTAATTCATTACAATTCCGGCTTGGTCTTCGTGCTGTTCCAGGGCGATCGTACCAGGGAAGAACAGAAAATATTAATTACTGATTGTGATCCCACAACTCTAGTTCTATCACCTGTGTCTTGCATGTGTCCAGGATTGATCGCCTTTATAAAAGTGGTGTAATTTAGATTCATTTGAGTCTTCATCAGCTTTAACTGGCTACAGAGTGCTCACACTATGGTTTGTTTATGGTGTAGTAGCAAGTGTTTATTATTGTTATTATTATTAGAGCTGTGCGAATTGCAAAATTTTGAGTGCAAAGTGAATTCGAATATTTATCTTCACGTGCAAATTAAATTGAATATTTTTCAAATAAGTTTCAGGTATTTTTTTAATAACATCATATTGAATTACAGAGACATGTACTGTTAAACATGGCAAAAAATGTATTGCCTGACGTGTGTGCCCACAGTGTCATTCCAAAGTCCTGAAGAGCAGTCCAACACAGAATGGTGCAATAGAAAGCTGACGTAACTTTGCCACAGTGCACTTGTGTTAGCTTTGACACACTACGCGAGTGTTAGCTTCGCCACAGCGCACGGGTGTTAGCTCCGCCGCCATACATGTGTTAGTTTCACCGCATTACACCAGTGTTATGCGGCGAAGCGCACTACTTGCGGGAGCGGGCCACTTGAGACATGGCACAGTTTTCTCCCCTTAATTACCAACTTCTTTACCATCTTACTACTCGAACTATTCGTTTGAATAGTAAAAGTTGAGCGTGCATCGAACCGAATAGCAAACGCTATTCGAAAATTATTCGAAATTTCAAATATTTGCACTCCTCTAATTATTATTGTTGTTGTTGTTATTATTATTTGCATGTTTGGAATTCAGTTGATGTCAGAGCTGCCCTACTGAAAATCATTTTGTGCAAGCAATTTTAGTCATTTCTTATGCCGGCTAGGGCAGGCATTAAAATGAACTTGGAAGACCTGTGCCTTTATTTGCCTTGTACTTTGTGCAGAATCAAACGAATGTGATTCGTCAAGTGAGCTCACTGATGATTGTTGCTCAAGCGATGATGGGGCCCGCTGCGCACCTGTCGTGGCTCTGGCTGGACCATCGTGCTCTGGTACAACGGTTGTTTCAGAACTTGGCCGCCAAAGATTGGTATGCATGTTTGAACATCACAAAACTTGAATTCTTTACTTACAAAGGTATCATATGTAAATTGATGTGCATACAAAGCTCCCATGGTTTAAAACAGCAAGCTCCTTGGGCTAAATGAAAAATGACTTCATGTTAATTCAACACGACACAAGCTTCAGCAAAGTACAGTTAGGCCTCGATATAACGAGCTTCAATATAATGAAATTCTCGATGTAACAAAGCACTTGGTGTTTTACAGCATTATGTCGACTGAACACACCATGTACAACATTTACACAATTGTAGGTCAACCCCCACAGAAAATGAGAAATCACAAAATGTCAGAAGAAAAAAAAAAAAGACTGTTTGGTGGCATAGATTTCAATTTCGATTGCAATTCAACCTCTCCAACTTTGGATGTCAAGTTTCAACAAAATGGGCCGACTTATAATTGTGTAAATACGATATTTTTTACGGCCATGCAACTAAAGATTTTTTTCCACGATTTTGATATAACGAAGTTTCAGTGCTCTGTAGAGGAATACCGAGCCAATAAATTGAAACTTCTGTTGGTCAGATGGACAAATTGCATGTGGCTTTCGCAAACACATTTTTCAAATTGCACTCTGCTCAAGAAAATTGCCACCGATGGGGCCTCTCAATGTTCTCGTTCCCTGCCATTGGCAGGCAAGGCCTACGTTGAGGCATTCTAGCCACCAACGCAGAGCAGCACCTCTTTCGTCCGCAGTTTGGCTGTAAGAGGGAACCTGAATGCTCGTTCCCTTGCCGCCAGAGCAGAGTGAGCGGAGAGCATGCATGAGAATAGACGTGCACACCGTGTTGGGTACGTCACACGTCATGCACTCCACAACCAATGTAGTTACGCATTTTGCATCAACCATGCCAGTCTGGTACCCAGTTTGTGCACATGTAGACATATAAGTGGTAGTACTAAATGCAGCGGGCGCTTACTTATGCAAGAGATCATGATCCTTCAGGAAATGGATGTCGCTGAAGAGGCTTGAATCTGAGAAGAGATCCCGATCAGTGAGAAAAAGGTTAGCGTTTCAGTTTTGTAAAGTTTGGTAGTGTTAGATTGTCACTGTAATTGCTGTAAAGTGATACTGAGCAGGAACCCCTCAAAACTATGAAAGCAACCCAGGAAATGTTGAGGGGCCCCAGTTTGGGTCTGTCCATTGGTCAAGATAGGTGGCACAACCCAGAAAAAAATATACTGTATTACAGTTACAAGACATTTCAGGACACTTATTTGCTCAAAGCAGCGATGTCGTTTGAGGACGTGATCTGACCATGGCCTACTGTGTCACGTTTTGCATATTATGTAGCTTTGCATGTGAAGATTGCACAGTGAGCCAAGTTAAAGGGCCACTAAACAGGCTCCTACTTTTTTTTAAAGCCGCCAAAACAAGCTAACTCAATCATAGAGAAGGTTGCGGCGATCACATTCTGCGATTATGACAGCGCTGCGCGCCACACAGACGCCGTATTTCAAAAAACATTTCCCGTGCCTCTTTCCTGCGATTGACCAGTTGCGCTCGCATCCTAGGTGTCGTCACGTTCTACCGCGAATAACTTCGCGCAGTTGTAGCTCGTTGATTGGTCGAAACCAGGTCTATTGTCAGATCCTCTGGCCATCCCACCGGCGTGAGCACAGGAGCAACCGAAACTGCAGCACAAGCATCAATGACGCCAATTTCTCACGTCATGTCACGTGTCAAAAGTGGGCGGAGTCTCGACGGCGCGCCGCGCCTACCCTCTCCTCGGCAGAGAAGGGTGGGGAGGCCGACCGAGGAAATGAAACCGACGCAAGCGGCCACTTAAACCCATGTAACTTTTTTATTATTGCACCTATTCGCAAAATTCTTGCGGGAGCATGTTCACATTGCACAGGAGCGCAGTTATATCTTTAAAACAAATTTTGGACCTCGGGGTTGTTTAGGGGCCCTTTAATAATAACCTTGTCTCCTATCCTGTTGCCCACTTCCACAAACAATCCTTGAACTTTCAGTGAAGTGTAATGTTTTCTCTGCACGAGCGAATCTTTGTAGCTTGCATCAAATTTTTCTTTTGTATGCCTAGTTATTGGCATACATGAGAGACAGTTATCAACACAGCCAGCAGCACGACACTTGTACAGCGTTTCCAGAATGAAACACAACATCAAAGCTTTAAGTATAAAGGCGTGCACAACTGCTCCGGGTAACCCATGTCATGTCACCACAAATCTGGCAGCTAGAGGTGATGATGTCTCTTGTGTGAGTGTGCCAGCCGATATTACGCCGATATCACACGAACTTAAGAGCGCATAAACAAACGTGTGTGGATTAGGCTCAAAGTGATGCGCTTCGTTCTCTGGGCACTGTACGTGCTGAACATACATGTGTAGATAGAGCAGGCACATTTATACAGAGTACAGTACTAATTTTCCTCGTATACCATGCCAGTCACTGGGGCAGTGAATGCATGCCTCTGCTGCTCTCAGTGACAGTGGTTCACTCAGCGACAGCGCAACCCATGCTCATGCCTCGCATTATTGGGTTACCTCACTGCCATAAAAATAGGCCGATGCATCACGGGCTTGAGCACACTGGGACGAATAGTCAATAAAGTGTCACATCATGCAACTGGTGCAATTTAGATGAGTGTGTTCAGTAAGCTGCGGAGTGTAAAAAAAACTAGGCATGTGCGAAACGTACGGAAAAGTCTCAGTGCAAGCGTGAAGTGCAGGGTTCTAAGAGCATGCCGTACACTCTTCGAGGGAGCTTAGTGTAAATATTATGTGCAAAAAGTAGTGCTTTAATATGTGCACATTGAAGAAAATGCTCTTAAGTGTGCTTTCTGACCCAAAAAGTATGTTGTGAAGGCCTTAACAAGATCCATTGCAGTGTGTTTGCTGCTTTCATTATAGTAAGGCTGCTTGTGTTAGCTAAAGTATAAAGAAAGCTATGGGCCATCAAAGCGGTGATGGTGTACTGTGGCAGCTCCAAGGCGGTTGTGTTACCAGTGCCATAGAGAAAGCCGACGTCGGGCCATTTCACAGCCTCTTGTTTTACGAAAATAGTCTTCTCTCCTGGCAACACCATTCCAGCCTCCACAAGGCCAGCCGGCCAGCCTGCGGCTTTCAATGCCAGCTGCTTTTGGAACCGGCGGTGCCAGTACCAGCGGTTACCACTGGCCACTGCCACGAGCGGTGCCGGTTACGCCAGCGGCCGAGGAAGACCTCATTGACCTGAGTGATGACTACGAGTGCACGTCGGAGGGCGTGCGGGTTCCCGTGCCTATCATTGACCCGCTGGTTCCCCAGACATTTGGTTCAGCAACATTGCAGCAGTCTGTGATTAGACCTATTCCGAGAATACAGCCAGCTGACCCCAGAAGAGCACCAACCGAACTGAGCTCCATCGGATCTGAAGCCTACAAGTGGGTGTTTTCTGCCGTGTCGGCTTTCTTTTGTGCCATGTACCGACGCAGGCAGCACAGAAAAATGTGCGTTCTCATGTCAAGGGTGACAGTTTAGCTAATGTGTGTGCGGGTTCTTGTGAAGGTTCCGCGTGATTATTTATATGAGTGGAAGCCATTTCAAAAGTAATAACTGTGCAGCAATCACGAAAATTATTGTGAAGGTAAATGAGACCTCTGATGTTTTGTATCATGCTGTGCTTGTGTCCATGTTCTAATAACTTATTGTTTAGTTGAAGTGTCGTTATTTTCAATGGCCATTATACAGCTGCGCCTTGCAGTTTAGGACAGACATGACAGTGAGATACTATGTGGCTTTACCTTCAGGAGTAGGGGAGAAAGGTAATGTAATCTGCAGTCACTAAAAACTAAACTACGGTACTGTGGATATCTTCTTTAAGCAATCAATGAGACATTTCCTGTAGATGTGTTTAATACACTTTGATGCTAATCTTAAAGTCAAGTGATGTGTTTCCCAGCTTCCTTGAGTGTCTACTATAGCAAACTTTTGCTGTACTGTCACTTTACCAGTGTATTAGTGTTATGCATTGAGATGTGTGTACCTCTCAAAGAACTAGCTTGCTTTAGAGGAAGGGTGGAAATCTTCAGTGGCAAACAATGTGTGCTTTTATTGCCTAATGGCCAAAGCATTAGGCTGTTGCAGTGAGTGACATGGTTTGAGAACCAACCATTTCACATGTAATGTTCTTCTAAACGAGCAACAGCTTGTGTTATCATTATAACGAATTTAATTTGACATGAAAATAGGTTTATTTATATGGGATAATTCACTATAAATGCATATTTATAAGAATGCTCTAATGGCAATAGTACTATTTTTCATTTAAATCATTATAACCGATAATTCACTATGTCTAAGTGCGTTGCATTATTGTTTGACTGTACAACACAGCAGACACCTATGCGTTTTCTTGTTCGCATATCTTTCCTTGCATCCCCTTTCATTTTTACCTAGTCTATTTGGCAAAAGGCCTATTGAAGGATGTGCAACAAAAGAGAGGATCTACCAATCAAAAAAAGCATTGGTTTGAAAATTTCAAGGATGTCATCACTCTTTCTTTTTAGAAAGTTGTGTGAGCCATCATAAAATTTTAAAAACAATAACGATGCTAGACTGTGTTGCCGTAAGAATTTTATGTCAGTGTATCAACCCTCTTCAAAGATTGACATCGGACTCTCTCGGCTTGATGAGAATGCCACTAGTTGGAACTCTAATGTACATATTAACAAATACTCAAAGCAAGGACAGTGCCAAATCTCGATCAAGCATTGTTTTTGAAATTGCAGATACAGTCTATTTCGTTTACCATTTGCCGTTCTGTGTTCGGTGGTCTTTCTCAGATAATGAATGGCAGCTTACTATTGTCCCTTAGGAGGAAAGTATATAGCAGCTGCATCTTACCAGTACTTACCTACGAGGCAGAAACTTGGAGGTTCAACTTAAACTGAGGATAATTCAGCGATCATTAGCATGGAAAATGATAGGTGTAACATTAAGGGACAAGAAGAGAGCTTAGTGGGTCAGGGAACAAATGTATATTAATGACATCTTAGAAGAAATCAAGAAGAAGAAATTGGTGTGGGCAATGTCGATTCTTCCGATCTAACACCTATCTAATGCAAAAGCAAGATAACTGCTGCTCATTAAGGGTAATAGAGTGGATCCTAAAGAAGGCAAACGTGACAGGGGGTGGCAGAAAGTTAGGTGGGCAGATGAGATTGAGAAGTTTACAGAGATAACATAGCAGCAGCTAGCTCAGTACTGAAATAATTGGAGATCTATGGGAGAGGCCTTTGCCCTGCAGTGGGCATAGACAGGCTGATGATCATGGTCTATTTCAAACCTGTTTCACTCATTGATTGGTTGAGGCATTGAGGACAGGCAAGATGAAGGAAGTTTGTGGGCAAGTTTAAACATCTTTGTCTCATTGCGCTGCCTCGTTGTCCTGTGTGAAAAGAATGCATGTACAGTTCAACCTTTGCAATATTGGGCTCAGTATTCTCAGATGCTCGCTTTCAAGGTTGATTTCATTTTGGTGAGATTTCGTAGGAACCGCACCAGATGTATGGTGTCCGTGGGTGCCAAAATTACTGGCACTATGTTAGAACAGCATGCTTGGTACAATGCCAAGGAAGCCATTACTTGTAGACCTTTTATGCATTCGCATGAAATCTTTCGAAAATGGTCTATCTGTGAAAGTGCTTGTCCGAGGATACTTACCTCGAAAGGAATTTTGCTTGCAATGAAGTGTGG
>JABSTT010004383.1:0-22121 GCA_013339685.2 Hyalomma asiaticum | reverse complement strand
AATTACTTTTGAACCTTTTATGCCCCATCACCGATTAGTCGGAAGCACGTTCAATCCCGCACACATCATAAAAATGTAAAACAGCGTTAAAAAGAAGTAACACAGCGGAACGCTGCGTTGTATTCATTTTCTTTGTGTGTGTGTGTGTGTGTGTGTGTGTGTGTGTGTGTGTGTGTGTGTGTGTGTGTGCGTGTGTGCGCGCTTTGAGCGCTGTTTGCGTTTCACGGTGTACCGTAACCAACGTGCAAGTCTTGCGCAATTGCTCAGGTGCCCGTATCGCTCGCTTTCCTTTGTGAAATTTTCGATTTTTTTTTTATGTTGGAGGGGATATCCTGTTTCAGATACTCGGGGGACCCCTAAACGCTATACCCCTAATGTCGTGCCAGAAAACTGTATAGCTATATGTTAACATTGTAGATAATATGAAGCCCACACTCAAGCCATATGTAGGACATTGTCAGTCCCACAAAAAGGCGGGGGTTCGCTTCGTTCTCTGCTAGTGTAATCGACATCAGTATTGTGCGTACACACTTCCTCCAACACGCCGTCAAGGTATAGGCGAAAGTTATTGCGGACCTGAAGATAAGCGTGAAAGGGTGCGTTTTATTTTTCTTTGTGTGCGTTTGTCAGTCGGTCATATAAAGTGTCCTTCCGTCCCCTTATCGTCGTACAGATTGTTCAAGGTGAAGTTCACTGTACTGCGATGCACAACACAAAAAGCTGTGTTTACGTGAATGCTGCCGTATAGCGTGTCGCGTTTCCACGTGTGCCGTATGCATACATGCGTTCTGTGAATGCGCATTTGCCTTCTCGGGCCACGTCGTCTTCCCAACATAGCGCTTCGATGCGATTCGCTTTGCTGACGCGTTGACGCCGTTTACGTGAATATGTACGAATTGTAACCCCGTCGTGCAGTAGCGCAGCGTGGAGCTTTAGTTAGGATGCTGTCACAACGGTGATCGAATACGCATTCGTCATTCAAGGGGTCGACTTTCAGTTTTGATGACGGTGAGAACATTTTTTTTTTTTTCATTGATAACGAGAGGGGAATGGACCAAGGGTTCATTCCTTCGCCTCATTTGTCTGTTGGATCCATTAGGAATTGTTTAACTGATGGTGACATTGAACAAGCTTAATTTGGGGGAGGGTTCCCCAGTACGGGGCTTCTGCGACGTCTTGAGCGATAGCCCTTTCCCTCCGTTTGAATGTCCGGAAGTCCTCAGTCGCCCGTTTCGAAGGGTTCCTTCTAAATGCACCGGGGATACCGATAACTGCTGGAGCTTTACGCGCAAATACGGCGATACGGTGCACGATTCGAGAGACCCAGATATGTTGAACGGTTCTTGAACGTACACTGCAAATGCATGCACTGTACATGAAGGCCCAGAAACTTTCCCAGGAACTGAAATTAGAGAGGGGGGGGGGGGGGTCTAAATGTTAAGCGGGGGGAGTAAAGCGGCCGATATTTTGAATTCATTGAAAATCTTTGCAAATTAAGGGGGTGTCTTTAGGATTGTGAGGGTTTACACTCCCCCTATGGGGGTGTAGGGAAGTCGCTGCATAGGTTTCTAATATAGCATTTCTGCCCCTATAGAAAATGTGACCGCTGCGGCCGGAATCGAACCCAGGTCCCTCTTCTGGTCAATGGCAGAGCGCCATATAACATATCACTTTACCACCCCGGAGGACGGCTATAATTGTTTCAGTTTATTGGCAAGTGCAAAAGACAACAAAACACGTGCATAAAGAAGAGATAGCGGGAAGAATGAAGTGTGCGGCCAAAAACGCGTTTACGAGGCTCTTCCATTCTGCCACGGCAGCTTGTCCTGGTTTTTCCATTTTGCAATATTTATCGACATTGCGTTAAATTGACAACACCTGTCAACATTCTAGCCGTGTGTGTGTGGGGGGGGGGGGGGGGTGTTACAGCAGGCTGTCCAGAGGTAGTATCACTGTATCTGTGCGTGCAAGCTGCTTCCCGGCACTCGACTCTCGATGAACGCGCCCCGCGCTTTCCGTGACTGCCGTTATAATTGCTGTGGCAAGTATAACGTGTGCGGCTGTGATGCCGGACGTGGGAGGGCGCCACAGCGCCATTTCTCCCACGGCCTGTATGACAGTCGCCCCGGTCGTGTTCGCCTCCAGCAGGCCGGATATATGATGATCGAGAGCCAATTTCTGACACTGCTGCCCTGTCCCCTTACTCCTTCCATCTTTCTTTTCTTTTTTCTTGCTCGTTCTGAGCTGTCGCTACACGCTCACCGGATATTAGGGTAACGCCGTAGCGTATATCTCTGGAAATTTCGACCGCATGGAGTTCTTTAGAAGGCGCTAATGCAATACTTTCGTGTAAGTATTACTTTTTCAAGTTATCAAAAGCACAACTCTCGCGAAGACGCTCGGTAAACTAGAAAGTATACGTAAAAACAAAGTACAGGTGGCGACGCCACTGGGAGATTCCCCGCACTAATACCAGTGACGTCATACATTTTTGACGGTGTCTATGATACATAAATATTCATGCATATAAGAGAGGTACCTTGAGTTCTCAGGAAGCCAGAGGCTTGACGTGGCTTGTTGTGAGACAATTTGACAGCCGATGTTGAGCTCGGATAACGAAAACAATTGACGGGGTCCCTGACGTCATCTTCCCACAGTTTCGGCGCGTAGTTCAAGGACGAAACTTTGACCTTAATTTTCCTTTCTAATAATGAACATTAAATGGCGAAATTAACGACGGCAGTGTTACCCGTAATAATCTGTTAGTCTCAACCACTTCAGCGTATTGACAGCCACTGGCATCGCGCAGTGCATGGACTCCTAGCATCCTCACCCCCATCGGAGATGGGACCGCCGAGGCCGGGTTTGGACACTCGTCCTTCGGTTTTGAAGTGAAGCACCGTTTATCCACTAGACCACCACGGCGGATCCGACGCACCTTCGAAATCATGATTGTTCTCACATTTAAAAAAAAAATGCAAGTCATGATTAAGAAATGTGTGTGTTGAATAAGGTTTAGTTGAGTCCAGCGTTCGTCTTCGTGTCTTCTTCATCTTTAGTGTCCTTTTTTGTGCGCTGCGCCGATTTCTTAATCATGAACACGTACTAACTCGCCCAGTTATCAGTGCTGCTGGATATCATCGAGAAAACCGGTAGGTACAGGGTTTAAGCACTTCCATGCTAAGAGCAAGAACAGACATCAGCACTCGTACGTCTCTTATCTCACGCACAAATGCTCCGCACGTTCCAGTTTCCCCGCTGTCTTCTTTTATTACTGTTCATTAAATATCCTGATGGCCAAACGTCCCTCTAGCATAAACGACCACGGATGTGATGTCCTATCTGTCTAATACAACCCATATTAACATGTCCTCTTTCGTACAGTTTACTTTTTTATGTATTTTAATTTCGCAGTGATTCTTAAAGTCGTAGGCGAACGGGAACTAATTTTTATTCATTATCCTCATGGTTAAATGCATCTTGCCCTGCCATGGTGGTCTAGTGTCTATGGCAGTCGGCTGCTGATCGGGAGGTTGCGGAATCGAATCCCGGCCGCGGGGGCTGCTTTTCGATGGAGGCGAAATATTTAGGCACGTGTGCTGTGCGATATGTCAGTGCACGCTGAAGAACCCCCAGGTGGTCGAAATTTCAGGAGCCCCTCCACTACGGCGTCTCTCATAATCGCATCGTGGTTTTGGGATGTAGAACCCCAGAAATCAGTCTGTCTGAAAGCCTCTTTGGTTTAAGTGACCTATCTATGAGATCGCATCTATATGTAACTCTTAGTACGTCCTACTTCGCACATGTTTGTAGTTCTTTGTTTGAATTTGGTAACCTGTTTCCAAGTCTAGACGGGCTGGAGGCGCTATTCAACGAGCAAACGGGAAGGAACTGCGCGAGAGGTTGACCGCATAAACCGGGCACACTGCTGACACGAACGCAGACGTCAAGCAAACGCAGACACCAGCGCAGGTATATGTGGTCATCTTTTCGCGCAGTTCCTTCCCGTTTGTTCAGACGCACCAACTCTCCCACCAACACGCTCTTCTAAACTCGTTAGTTCAACAAACAATTGAGTGTCACTCGGAGCTTCATGGCACTAAATATAAAGCTCGTGAGGAATGGCAGAGTTACGGTCTCTCGTATCGGCCACACTGCTACGCAGGTATAGTGCCTCCTTGACCGACATCTGGTGCAACGACTGATTAGGCTGGCATTCCAATGTCGTTTGCGCTGTGTAAGTACGTGACCGGTCGTCAAGACGAACCACACAGTCGCGAGCAACGGCTTCGTGTCTGAATGGACAGCGCTAAAAACTAAAACGATAGATAAGATTCACACGCTGCCGCAGTGGTGTGGGGTTGTCTCCAGGAGTTGAAATTGGGAGGTGCAAAAAGGGCATGCAGAAGGCTGAGAGAGTTAATTGGTAAGAATTCATTATGGAAATAAAAGGCGTGCAAAACGCGGACATAAGGGAACAGGGGAGGACAACGCGGCGTTCGTGTTGTCCACACCTATCGTCGCAACCCGTGTGATTGTGGGTTCGAATCCTGGCCGGTAGGGAATTCTTTTCTCTTGCTCACTGGCCGTTGATTTTTTTTTTTTCAGACATCCACTTCCGGTGCATCAGTGATCCCTTGGTGGACCCCGACGTAAAACACCTTCGTGTTAAAAATTGGCCGCCATCCCGCCCCGCGGACGTGAAATGTCTAGCGGAGCTGTATCAAGCACCACACATGCTGGTTATGCGGTTGGCGCTGCACGCGAGGGCTTCGAATGACGTCAAATGGTCCTTTCGAAAGCAGCTTCTTCATCTTTACCGGGAACTCGAGGGAGGGTGTTCGCATTTTTCACAGGCGCCTTGTCATCCATCATACTGTGGGTAGGGTGGTTATATGGTGTTCGGTTGCAAGCCAAACAACGTGGGATCATTCCTAGCCACGGCGGTCGCATTTACGGTGGAGGGGAAAATGCCAGAGGCCCATTATAGTGCGTCGTCAGTGCGCGTTTTAGAAGCCCAGGTGGTAAAAATTTCCGGAACGCTCTATTACGGCTTTCATCTCCTTTCTGTCGCTTTCACTCCCTTTACCCTCCAACACGGGCCGTGCTCCTGACTTTGGTTGCAGAAGATGACGTCCTTAACCGAACCACCGTCATCGTCATCATTACGTGGTTCTGATGCTTGTTCTGTGGTTTTCTTTCTGGTCTTGCGCTCTTTTTTTCGGGCACAGAAGTGGCACAATTTCTTAACAAGCTCTTCTTGGTCTAGTCATGTAATCTGCGAATATATTCATGTTCTTTCGACCTGCTGTAATAGTTTCCACAACTAACACACGAGCTTTTATGGGAAAGCCCTCGTTTATGGCGAATCATTATTCGTGAGCACTGAGCTCTATGTTGTATATATTGCAAAGAAAGATGCCGTTTGCCTTCACTTGTTAACCTGCTGTGTTTTCCGCTAACGCCACGAAATTTTCCGACTAGCGAGAGGTATGCAGTTTCGCCGCAAAATGACGTAGACTCGGGATGTCAAACGCCCGGCCTTACATGGTTACCTAGAAAATAAACGCTATGAGAGTGAATAGCCAGGCTGATCGGTAGATATCGAGGAGGTTTAAAAACCACATTCGCCATCTACTGAAGTTATTGGTTAGCTGAAAAACATTTTCGTGGGGAGAGGTGTGGGGATCCACCTGGGGGAGGGGGTGGTGTATTAATCTCCGCGTTGCATAGCGTGTTTAAGTCGACACTGTGGCAAAATATCGACAGTGTTGAGATAGATAGATAGATAAGATAGATAGATAGATAGATAGATAGATAGATAGATAGATAGATAGATAGATAGATAGATAGATAGATAGATAGATAGATAGATAGATAGATAGATAGACACTAAACTGTATTGTGGTCCGGAAGAATCTTCACCCCGTTGTTATAGGGGATCACTTCGAGTCGCTCCCACGTTGTGACAGGAAGGCGAAGCCTCATCGCCGCATCGTAGGCCTTCTGGACAGCCCGTAGTTGAACAATCCAGTCGTGGCTCTTGACCAATGAATAAAATACTTCCCCCGCCATTCCGGCGTCAGTGTGGCGCTGTAAAGTGGGGCACTCCCAGGGCATGTGCTTGGAATCACTAACCCCACCGCAGTCGGGACACAGAGGGGAGACCTCTGTGTACCTACACTGAAGTGAGATAAGAGTTCGTTTGGATTTGCCTGACAGTCAGGGCCTGAGGTGTCGAGGATTTTCCTAGTATGTGCTATGTTCCGCGCGTCGGCTTTAAACGATGTCCAAGAGAGGCCTTTTGTTCCTCTAAGACGAAATACGAAGCCACCTTTTGCGTCGAATATTATATATATAACGATTCGTCTCGCGTGACATGCTGCTTTCTCGTTGAGCCTGGATAGCAATGATAATAAGCGGGAAAAAAAAAACACCCCACTCTATTGTGGAAACCTGCGAGGCTTGTGCATTTAATCTGCCCGGATCATTGAGGCCGAGTGGAGAGATACACGCGTATTCTTTCGCAGGAGAGAAGATCAGTGGAGGAGGAGGGTGCGATAGAGAGGCGGCTGTGCGGTGAAGCATGCCATCAGCGATGACTATCGGGGTTGATCATGCATTTCGGCGTACCGATGCGGCTCTTAAACCTCGTTAGTCAAAGTGTACATATGCCTTTACGCTACTATAGAAGACGCGCCCTCATGGTTCGCACATATCACGGCCGGTCTGGACGCGCGCGCTCGCTCTCTCTTTTACGGCCTGCGCACGGGGGGCTGTTGCTACCTATCGCCGCAACTTGGCGGGGGCGCTCCGAGCCAACCCGCTCTGAACCAGCTCCCGGCCGTTGCGGAGGCTAGCGCGCGCTGGGTATGCTCGGCCTCAGACTTGCCGTGTCAGTTTCTGAAGCTCCTCTATATGCTATGCATGGTACCAATGCGATGAGAATACGGTAGCAAGCATATATATGGCAGCCCTGGTGCTTTCCGCTTTTCCGAGGGAGAGGCAAAAGCCACTGATTCGCCCGCTTCTGCTGCTCGTGAGAGCACTTACCGATGCGCGTCGTGCTCACAAGGCTCGGCCGCATGATTCGTCACCGGCCGTCAGAACAAATGACGCGAAACATTCTTTTTTGAAAGAAATTGGTTTCCAAAACGTTTACGTCGAATTCACATATGCCAACCATTAATAATGTACTTGAAAATGATTAAATATGGTCATTTTTATTCAAGCTGTCGCAATTCTTGCTTTATTATTAAAATAAATACCTCGAAAAGGGGAAAGTCACAATCCCCACAAGTAGCTGTGAGTCGCAATCACAGCAGAAGGAACATAATAATAATAATAATAATAATAATAATAATAATAATAATAATAATAATAAACTCGCACCACACCACGATGAGTCCCTGCATGCATATAAATTCCCAAGCTCTCACGTGTCCAGACGCGATCTTCAGAGTGCAAGTAAAGAGATGAGAAAAATCTTTTTATGCAATAACGTACGCCACAGGCGAAGCAAAATAAAGAACTTTCACAGAAACCGTTCAGCATCATCCAGAATGTTGTCCTTGGTACTAAAATAATATAATGTACAAGAAGAACTGAAAAAGAAAAAAAAATGCACTGCTGGTAAAGCACTGTCGTGATGCTTACAGCTAGTTTAAAGTAGTCACATAGTTCACAGCCGGACATGTTTCCGCGTGGGCTTGTGAATATAGCCAGAAGGCTTGTCATTCTGATCTGTTAACTTTTTTGTGTAGTTCACAAGAAGAATGCGGAGAAACTTTTCAGAGATGATGTGCGCCGACACTCTGGCGTGACTCTTGTCCACACCTTCGGGACAGTCCAGAAGCGGCGAATTTACCGAGCAGTAAATTGCCGTGTCTCGAGGATTCTCTTTCGGTAAAGATATTTCACTGCCTTCTTGAAGAACGTCACAATCTCACATGATGGTTCCGTGAAACATTTTGACAATCACACAATTGAGCGGTTCGCCACAAGGCTGAGCAAATCCGTCTCATTGTAGAAACTAAGCAGAAGGACGCACTTCGGGACATCTGCATCAGCATGCCGTCTATCATCCGAAAACTGCGTTATGTTTATGAAGGACGCCGTGGTGGAAGGCTCCGGGAATTTCGACCACCTGGTAATCTTTAGGGTGCACCTAAATCCAAGCGCACAAGCCCCAAGCTTTATCGCCTCCATCAAATATAAGATGGTCAAGTTCGACCAACCAACCAACCAACCCATTCTTGTTGCTAGTAGCACTGAGTGTGCCTCTTCTTTTGCCGAGTGCATGAGTACCTAAAAAGCCAGGCGCATGTACTGCTTCCACCACTTTCTACATGCGGAAAAAATAATTAGCACGGTAAAGTGGCCGGGAACAGCTGGTTTACCATACGAAGCCCATGCAGAGCTACGCGCTTTAGGGGGTTGGCTCGCGACGCCCTCGCGCGGAACGCGCCGTCGTCCTTTATAGAAACAGATCCATTGTAGTCGTGGCAGCTGCTCAGGCCGTAAAAGAGAGAGCGAGCGCGCGCGTCCAGACCGGCCGTGCACATATACAGCGCCTCCCCTGTTTTACAGAGGAGGCGCTGGTACATTCATGGGCGAACGATGGATGAAGAAGAACGATCGCGTGATGGCAGTTGACCAATCGGCGGCTTAGATAAGATAAAAGCGTCGTACTTTCTAGCTTTCCCGTGGCCTTTTTGCAGTGCACACAGCTGCGCTAGCACGTATACTTGTGCGGGGGCTTGCAGCAGCTGCGCTATGACATACCTTGTGATCTCAACCAGCTCAACAGAAAACAGACTGGTAAGCAGCGCGCCGTGTGCATAATAGAGTACGCGCCAACGGCAGCTCTCGTATCTTACGCACTTGTCCGCAGGAGAACGGGCCGACGGTCGTCGGAGACCGGAACAGCAACCCCGGTCTCATGGAGCGTGTCGGCGCGCGCAATGTGGGCACCGACTCGACGTGAGTGCGTCTTCGTCTCCTGCGACCTGTCGTACTTGTTCGCGAAGGTATGGGAATGGTGCACAAGGACAGGCGGCTCCACCGTCGCCCGTAGGGTGCCTCGATGTGCGCATCGAGGCACCCTAGTCGCCCGCTGCGTTCAGCGCCATTGCGGGCGCTCCTGCCTCAGTGGGGTGATAACGCCCCCTCCCGCACCGCGTGCGTGCCTCCTTGCGCGGGGGCGGCGTCGTTTGCGCGTTCCGCTGCAGCTTCGGGCTGGGTTTCAGACCGCTGAAATACTGAATGATTTCTTCATGTGTGATGACATCGATAAGAGAAGCTTCTGTGTACGAGGCAGCCTGTGTGTGTTTTGTTAAATAACTTGTCTGTGCGGACGGAAACGTGGTAACTGGCCAGAATACGCGGATCAACATCCCGTCGCTCTTTGCGCAACGTTAAACGCGGTGACTGAAATCAGTGGAGTACCACCAGTGCCCCTAATTCTGCTTCTAGTTGGGTTAGTTGAAACGTAGACTAGCCGGGCTAGTTGTAATGTAGACCTGCAATGCATTTCCAGCGCTAACAAAGGAAGTGAAAAGGGAAGACAGACGACAAGACTGCCTATCTGCTGTCCGGTCGTCTGCCTTCCCTTTTCTTTCCTTTGTTAGCGCTGGAAATGCATTAAGTTCTGGCGTACAGCTCGTACAACGAATGCCAAAATTTCATTACGTGGTGCAGGCGCGCGCTGCAACTTGAGGGCGTTATCACAAGTTCATGGAAGGTTGTGCCGCTGTATATGCTGCCACTATTGCTTGAACAAGGCCCCCTCTTTTTTTTCTTAATGACAGTGCATACTGCCAGGAAACATTTATTTATTTATTTATTTATTGGTTTGTTATATATAGCTATTTAATACTGCGGTTGTTGAATAGAGAAAAGAACAGAAGGTACAGATTCGGATTAATCTGATCCAAGGATAAAAATTTAAGGAATTGGACAAACAGGAAACGGTACACAATAGACAGAATTCTGAGTATAAGAACTACCATTATAAGATCTATCTACACACGAAGAACAAAGACCTCGTGAATGTGTAGTTTCGCCGTGTCGCTTGTAATGAATTATTATGTTCGATTGTGCCCTCGAACGAAACTGTTAATTATCCGTGTTCTACAGTTAAAGCGGCACGATACATGGACAGCGATTTGAGTGCTGATCCGTAACCGGCATATAGGACCGTTATCGCGTGGTCCTGAAAGCAGCTTTGCAATGACTGGCGAATCACCTCTAACTATATACGGTTACAATCAAACACTGTAATTTAATAAACGGGGGTAACTTAATATGGCGGCTGTCTGTCTCAGCGATACGTGAATCGGAAGAGGCGCTTTTAACTGACGCCCTTGCGCTATATAGTTGTGCGCAGTGATGGGCCTCGCCTGGTTGCACGATAAGAGTGTATACCGAACGCCATTTGACAGCGGCAACCGCAGGAAATTTTGTGATTTTTGCGGCTTGAAGGCATGAGTGCACTTGTGCACGCGCTCGAGAACATGGTTCCATAATTTTTTTTTTATAATTGTTTCATTCATTCATCTATAGTTCACTGTAAACCATTTTTATAATTCATTCATCCCCGGTACGTCCCGCCACGGTGGTCTAGTGGTTATGGCACTCGGCTGCAGATCGGAAGGTCGCGGGATCGAATCCCGGCCGCGGCGGCTGCATTTCGATGGAGACGAAATGTTGAGGCCCGTGTGCTGTGCGATGTCAGTGCACGTTAAAGAACCCCAGGTGGTCGAAATTTACGGAGACCTCCACTACGGCGTCTCTCATAATTAGAGCTGGTTTTGGGACGTTAAACCCCACAAATCAATCAATCAATCAATAATCCCCGGTACGTCAGCAAGATGGAGTAACCTTTCCCGATTTGTCGTCTAAATGTCAAACAACGCTAGGTCAGAAAACTGATCTGAACAACCAATTGTCGTCAGAAAATTAGAAATTTTGCTATTCGTGGCATGAACGTTCTTTTGCTTATATATATCATTTTCTGAAACGGGTGTTCAGTGTTTCATTGGCACATATTTCAGATTTTTTTTTCGCTTTTTCTTTTGTCCTCTCTATGTGCATGTGTGTGTGTTGTATAAGGATCACCTATGATTCGTATGCTCAGCCAAGTTCTTTTTTTTTCCTTTGTGTGTTATGAATGTAACCACTCCGCTCTGTAATGCCTCGAGCCCTAAGGGTATTTAAATAAATAAATAAATAAATAAATAAATAAATAAATAAATAAATAAATAAATAAATAAATAAATAAAAGCACGAGGCGGAAAACTCGGAAGACGCTGACATTTTACGAGAAACTAAAATGCCTTATCGCAAATCAATATTTCGCTTTCATGGGTATGCAGATTTATTGACTTGAACACACAGGAAATGGAGCGGCATGGGACCGGTGCTTTTCTCAAAAACTACAGTGATACCAAAAGGATGTCTTCATGTTGTGATAACTTATTACTAGCTTATAAATTCAACCATATATGCATTCCGCATACGTTAAGTATGCGGAATGCATATATGGTTGAATTTATAAGCTGCGTTAAGTATGGCTGAGAAAGTAGGGGTGCAGCTTGAGGACTCTCTTCACGTTCATACTTGGGCCTCATTAAGCTATTTATTTATTTATTTATTTATTTATTTATTTATTTATTTATTTATTTATTTAGGACGATACAGAGCGTTGTCCTATGGGGGCAAACTTTGCCCCTTAGGGCAATCCTAAAGGCAAACATTGCCTGACTGCGCCTTGCCGCCCACAACCATTGAACGAGTGGGTCAGAGTACCACCTCATTAATTTTTTCTTCGTACCGTATGGAAACTGTAGGGAACGGCGGCCGACAGGTCACGATGAGCAGTTCGCTGTGAAAATTTTCTACTGCTATCCGTTGCGTAGTACGTAAATTACGCAGTATACTAATTACGACGCATTTCTTTTTCCCCATTCCAGCCCCATGTACGTAACCGATGATCCACCCTGCACCGTGCTGAACCAGTTAGAGCGACTGGGCTACCGCGTGGTAGCAATGGCCGGCGTTTCCGGAGCTCCCCCGACTTTCATGTGGACCTTGCACAAGCCGTAACGCTGCGCGTCGCCTTGTTTTCGCATTCCGGTTTGGATGCCACTGATGGCGTCAATCCAGTGTCTCTTGCTTTCAGCTTCGCCCTTGTTTCATTTCGACGCGCTCGTCTGGATTTAGGCTTGGCCAAACCGACGCAGACGAGAGCTCGGCGCCACTGGAGGTGCTGCTATAGTACAAGGCCCCTTCACCAAAAGCAGAAATAAAGTTTTCTGCTTCAAGAGTGAGTGGTGGATGGATGGATGTAAAGACCTTATTAGGGTCTATTAGGTGGCGCTAGTTGTCTAGCCCGAAGCGGGCCGCTTCCACGTTGGGGCCGAAAGGCATAGCCTTTCGGCCGCTTCGCGGGCCCGTTGGACTGCCCACAGCTGCTCTTCTAATGAGAGACTGCGTCCCACCGCTCTTCAGCGTTGACCTTGTCGCTGTGTAACGCGGAGCAGCGCCAGAGCATGTGACTGAGATCCATAGTTACAACTGGATCTCACTAGGATGGGGCTAGGCTCTGTGGGCTGCAAGGCCATGCTTCACTGCGATGTCTTCAGCCCGTGCCAGGACCCGTGCCCGTACTTCTGCCTCAACTACTTGCTCAAATATCTAACTACTGCGCAAAAATTTACATAAGTGGAAAGGAGTGCTAGTCGCGCACTATACTTGTTTTCCGAGACTTGTTAATGGCCAACTCTGGTGATTTTTCGACGTCAAATGATATAAATAAAATTCGATGGGTAAGTTCCTTGGCGTCTTACCGCCAGGGGTAGGACGCATGCGCAGTCGTAGCGTGCAAAAGGCGGATTTACTCCGCGTCACGCGAAGGCAGCACTGTTCGGTTGGATTTCAAAATCAATATATAAAGAAAAATCTAATCTTTATTCATAGTAAATGTAGGAGTACATAGGGGTAGAATATATACGGGAGGTGGTCCCATAGCAAGAAGGCGGAAGCTGACCTCTTGTTAGGAGGTAACGTATTGATAAGTACAAAATGCGGCAGCAAACAGCGTTAGAATGATTGCTCATAGCTGTAGAAACAAAGCAAACGTACATGAGAGGGAGAGAGAGAGAATATTTTATTGATGAGTCCGGAGATGTTGGCCTTAATGGCCTGGCTTGCTACTCCAGGTGTTTAGCGGTGATTATGATATTTACAATGATCACGTGTAACATAACACGTACATGCAGTCACACTCACACACTCATATGGACATATATACACTATACGCAGTTTACAGCGTTTCGATGTACATGAGTAATAAAAGTAACAATAGCGCAAAGAACTTAATGAGCAAACAGACAATGAAGCCTAGAAAGCATAGGGGAAGTTACTTGTGGTATTGTAATTGTGGAGAAAGTAGAAAGGAATTAAAGTGGACGAAAAGACAAACCTTGCCTTCGGTGGGACCCGAACTCACGACCTTCGGATGTCGCGTCCGATGCTCTACCAACTGAGCTACGAAGGCGGCCGTCCCCCCCGTCCACTTTATTGTGTATTTATGTACGTATTATCCTGGGAGTGTTAGGCAGCGCCACTCATGGCCAAGGCGGCGTGCGTGGAAACGCACGCCGCCTTGGCCATGACCAAACCACTATACGGACGAAATGCAGTAGCCGCGAGAAACTTGACGGGCAAAATGTAAACCTGCAACATTTCTTGAACATAAAGCCACAAAAACTTTGTCCATTTTTCATTCCCTTTGCCCTACTTCACGGACGCTAGCAGAGCCTCCCGACATGGGCAGCAGAAAATATTTTCCTTAACTGAACAACGATGACGATGATGATGCTTGTGACGAATCCATTGCTTCACTGTCGTCGACAGCTATATGCGTACAAGAACCCAACAATATCCGCCTTGCCACTGTGTACGTGTAAGTTATTGTACACCACAGTTACATTTTTGTTTAGAAAAACAGGAAATACAAAGGAAAACGCGAAGAAAGCGGAAAAGGACAAGGGCTCGTTTTTATCGTGAAACACAACCTCATGAAACTCACAGACAAACAGGCCAAGGAAGGCATAGGGGAAGTTATTTCGTAGCATTTAGCTGTATAGTGTAGCAGTTACGACATGTGGTTTAATTTACGGCAGACAAAAATTGCACATGCGCAACACATTCCTTTTTTCGAGAGGATTGCATTAACCCGCGAAAACAGGTTTCCCGGTTTCCTGTTTACGCAATAGCGACAGCTGCAGTAGCGCAACCGGAATGCTTACCAGCTCGTCGGCTGAGCTGCACAAGCCTTTTGAACATCCGGCAGAGGGACTACATAAACAAACTCCTCCTTACTGTAGTATGACCAAATCGTTGCACCGTTGTGCAAGGGGACTGGGTCATCGTACGATACAGGCACGGCACGCGCTAAATATGGCGCTTGCGCCACAGGATTGTGCTGCGGATGTCCGACGGACGTACAAATTTGTTTGTCGGGATATCTTTCGTTAGCACACCAGACGGCTGCCCGGGTTTGATTCCCGGCGTCAGAATATTTGGTATGCCCCGCCACGGTGGTCTAGTGGCTAAGGTACTCGGCTGCTGATCCGAGGGTCGCGGGATCGAGTCCCGGCCGCGGCGGCTGCATTTCGATGGAGGCGAAATGTTGAGGCCCGTGTGCTGTGCGATGTCAGTGCACGTTAAAGAACCTCAGGTGGTCGAAATTTCCGGAGCCCTCCACTACGGCGTCTCTCATAATCAGAGCTGGTTTTGGGACGTTAAACCCCGCAAAAAACAAAAACAACAGACGGCTGCCAGAGATTAGCGAACGTTTCGTGGACGTCCGGTAAATCAGAAACGGATGCTATTCAGACGTATGCGGCGTCTAGATATACGCGAAGTAAAGTGATCACGTGATGACATCCGACCAATCGGCTGCGAATAGAAAAGGGGCGTTGCTGTAATATGCAGCCTTCCAGACACTTCACCTTGCACGGCTGCGGCAGTAGCGTCGTACCAACTTGCGCGTGCGGTGCTGTAGAAATTATAAGCTTGCAGTCCGGGATGCCATACCTTTTGATCACGCCCTACATATACAAAGCCCTAGGGGTAAGTGTTGCTAATCGTATCGTATTGTACGTATTGTGCGGGTATAACAAATACATGGCTTGCCCACGAGGCTACATGTAAAGGGAACCTTAAACCTCTTGATTAGTACCCTATACTTCGCTAGGACAACAGACATAGCGGATTTTTTAAAGTTACGACAGCAACTAGTATAAGATTGAGATGTCGTAACTATTCATACAGTTGCACAATATACGTAGCTTGCAAAATAACAAATGCTATGTTGAGTAGCGCATCACTAACGTAACAAGCAAACATCACTGAAGAATTCAGTTATATAAATTGACATTTGAACAACACACATCTGGAGCGGTAGAAAGAAACATGTGTTCGTTGTTAAAAATTTGTAAGCTGGCGAATAGTGCTGCAATTTTTAGCTACGTACATCAACACTTTTACAGTACACATTACATAAGCACGAAGTTTTATATCTCGTTTGCGTTCCATAGTTTCAGGGGTTTCTTTTCTTAATTACATATGTCACCTGTTGTCCCGCGTCCCTGTTGAGGCACCTGTTCGAAAATGTCTCACATTTGCTGTAGTCCTCCCTAATAATAACCGAATGCAGATGTTGGCTCGGAGAGAATTTGCAATATCATAGGGGTGTTGTAGCAAATGTGTCACGCGTGGGGTTCGTGCCAACCGCACCTGTCGTAATTATTCACCTGGCGCTGCAGATTGAGAAGACCATCGTCGGAGACCAGAAAATGATCCCGCTCTCATGGAGCGTCTCGGAGTGCGAAATATACGCTCGGGCTCTGACAAGCCGTAAGTTGATCATCTTTTGAGCTGTCGTTAGCCGCGCTTTACTGGTTGCGGCTACTGCTCGCGTCGCAGAAAATGCGGCGTCCTTGGGGAGAGGAGTGGGGGGGGGGGGGGGGGGGGGCGAGAGAGAAAAAAAATCGGCAGCGTAGGAGCCTCCCTCCTACGCTGCCGATTATGTGCGTGACCCCCCCCCCCCCCCCCCCCCCCCCCCCCCCCCCCCCCCCCCCCCCCAAAAAAAAAAAAAAAGTGCTGCCGAGGGTTTGTACTAGCAATTTTTGGTGAATTAGTAGGTCGTTATTATCAAACAGAGCGCACACACGAAGAGAACTAAAACGAAGCAGATGACACAAGGCTGGTTACGTGCGTAGAGATACGCACTATATAGAGCGATGGTGATGGTGGTTCGGTTCAAGTAAAGGGCGCTCTGCAGCCCACGTCGGGAGCATCCGTCGTGGAAGGGCCTGCAAAGTGGCCTGCAAGTCCAGTGCCTTCTCTATAACTTTCAAAGTTTGTGGGGCCGCGTCCCGCTCGACGCCACGTTTTTGCACGGAATGTCGCCGCATCCCCCTTTCCCGGCTGGACGGAGCGGGGGCCCACCCGCTTCGCCCATGTGGTTTTAACATAGGCTGCCATTGGGCAGCGAGAAATTCCCAGAACGTTTGCGCGTTCTGACGTTTCTGGTTTTAGCGATGCTCGGGAGAACACGCTGGGACTTGGAGAAGTGCGCACGTACTTTTGTGACGCTCCGGCCGACCAGGCCATCGGTCGGACGGCGTGCTTCTGCGAGCCCCAGCGACCACGGCGGCGACCTGCGACCGACGCCCATGTCTGTATGTTCTTCTTCTATTTTCCTTTTCGAGGGCTCGCGGTCGCGGGTGCGCTAGCCGGGGTTAGGCTCTCCTTCCCTGCATGGTTCTTTTTGTGTGTTATTGTGTGTTCGCGTGTTGTTCCTTGTTACTGTCCTTTGTGTTCGTGTGTGTTCGCGTTCTGTTAATCGTTATTGTCCTTTCGTTTATATTTAATTCGATCTTTATTCGGCCTTGTTATTGTTTGTATTATTTTAACGTGTATTAAATCACCATGCACGGAGAGTGACGCCTAATGTTCTCCTCTTTAGCCGCGTGCGACGGTTCGCGCTGCCCTGCCTCGAGTCGGGCCGCGGGCCGAAGCGCGCGGCAGCGCGGCGATGGCATGGCTGAGATAGCTAGCGCGCGAGCGCGACGACCTCATTCTCTGCTCGTTGAGTGCTCGAACCCACTGCAGGGGGTTGCTAGCGGCGATGCCGCTGCTAGCAGTAGTTAATTAGTAGAAGTCAACACCCTACATTTTGGCGCCCAACTAAGTGGGGCCAGGGGCCTTGCCCTTGGTCGCTAACGATGAGCAGGTGTCGGCAGAGTGGGGAAGTTGCGTTCGGTTCCCAGCGTCAAATGCGCTTTGGTTGAGCGTGGCCGTCTCTGCCGTGTATTGCCCGTATCTCTTTCTTTGCCTGTCTCCCCTTTTTCTCTGTCGATGTATCGTGGTGTGAGGAGAGGCAAATGTCACTTCTCAAACCGATTGGTAACCCGCTTCGAAGTTGTGTGAGGCGAAGCGTGGACGAGGAAAGGCGTGATGCAAGTTGCCACCGAGTTGCAGCAGTTCGTTCTTGGTGGCGGAAACTCGTTGGATTTACCAAGGCTTCTATCATGGCATGGCCGGGAGATTGACCATCTTGTCTCCCGTGCGACGTTCAAGTCGGTGAGTCCAACGGTTTTCTTTAGACTTCGCGTCGTGCGCGTCTTTCCTCACTAAATTTAGAACCAGTAAAAGAATAGCTGACGCACTATTTCTTGCCCGGGTCGCCGAAAGTCTCTTTTCTTTAAAAGTTGACGGCGCTGTTCGATGCACATGGCCGACATGCGTCGAGGGAGGCAAAGATGGCGGAAAGGCCGCTGAGGCGAACAAAGAAGTAGAAGGCGACCCTTCTTCCTTGAATAGCCCTTTGGGCACCTGTCTATCTTCGCGCACGCAGAAGGGGAGAGTGTTTCAGCTTCCCCGCGGCGGGAGAGAAGGAGGCCATTGTGGCGTTAATCAGCCGGCCGGTCGGGGGGAAAGGATGAAAGAGGGGGTCTATCCTCACAGGGCTCACCTCCGGAATCTGGTTTTTCTTGTTGGTTGTTCTTTTGCTTTTTTTTCGTTTGGCCCGAAGAGCGACGTGGTTGACGGCAGAGTGACCCATGTGTACATAATGTAAATAGTTTCTTTCGCGGTTTTGTTTTTCGCCTCCGGGAGGCGAGGCGCCTGAATGTGTTGGTACTGCACATGGCGCGCGCGCGTAGTATCGCTGTCTTGTATTGCGGCGAGCGCGGGTTTTGGGCTCGAAGCGGCTTGTGTAGCCGTGGCCTGTGAGGGGAATGGGTTCACTCTGCGCGGTCCGTACGAGCTCGGCCACAGTATCATGCCACCTTCGCGGTTAGCGCCGTGTTTACGCGCGTCGGCAGTGGCACCCCCCCCCCCCCCCCCCCCCCCCGACAGCAGAGGAGAGCGATTGCGCGCCCTGCAGTAATTCTAGCCTGTCGTCAGAGCGGAAGGCTTTAGCTGAAGTTACTGTGCTCTGCGATTTGGCACGGTGCAGTGTGAATGCTCAGCTGTCGCCGTCCCTTCCGCGTCTGTTCATTCCGTAGGCAACACGTTGTGGATTTCCCGTTTCGTTTGGTGTCACGGATGAGCAGTGTGCGTTCGTGGAAGGATTATCCGCTAGTGTAAGGTCATGCGGCGTCGCACTAGTGAAGACCACGTTTACATTGGTTACTGCCCGACTGATTCCAGACGGAGAGATAACCTGACAGAGAAGTCTTCCTCTTTTTCTCTTTCTACACTTTCTCTAGTTTCTCTTCGCTGTTCTAGTTTTTATGTAAGTGTTACTTTCTGTTTACGTACCGTTTCTTTCTTTTTGAGTTTTTGGTTTTCGCTACCTGAGGATTGTAGCCTTGCGTTGTTTTATCGTTCGTTATTTCAATTGATTTTGGGGTACTTTGGTTGCGGCGACTGGTTCTGTTCCTTTGTTGTTGTTTTTTTTTTTTTTTTGTGCTTTTCTGCCGCGCTGATTTGGCGGCCGAAGTCTGCATGTCCGGAGCGGGGCGGCGTCGACGGCGAGGCTGCGGACGGAGCCGTGGTCGCGGCACTTGGTGCGGCCAGGAAGTCGACAGGGTCGACGGCACGTGAGACCTGCGGCCGGCGTCCAGAGCTCGTGAAGAGAAGCCGTGGTGTGCCTGCTTCATCGGACATTTGAGAGACTTGCCGCGGTTGTATTGTCGCGTTTGTTTCCTTGTTTTGTTTTGGTTTTGGGGGTAGTTAGCGGATTTCGTTGTGTGTTGGCACTGTCGGTATGGTTTTTTTAGGGGGGCTTTTAAGGAGGGAGGGATGTGGGGCCGCGTCCCGCTCGACGCCACGTTTTTGCACGGAATGTCGCCGCATCCCCCTTTCCCGGCTGGACGGAGCGGGGGCCCACCCGCTTCGCCCATGTGGTTTTAACCAGAGTGTCGGAACGGAACGAAAAACGAAAACGAAAAACGAAAAAAACGATATTTTTGACCGGAACGAAAACGTAACCGGAACGTTATTTATTATTTCGTTCCGGAGCAAAAACGAAATATTTTTTATCGTTTTTCGGTTCCCGGGAAAACTTTGCGATCCGGAACAACCGAGGTCATGCAACGTGAGCAACAATGCATAACTCAGGGTTCAACGTCAGCTCGCATCTCGGGCAGGTATTTCAAAGGAAAGATGCGTTGAAAAAATGCAGGAAACGAAAAAAGTGGCAACCACAGCTGTTCGTATGAAACTCAAGCGGACTTTCGCGTGCCTATCACACAGGCCGTCGTGGAGAGGGCTTTGTCGTCGTTTACGTGTTGAATGTGTTGAAATTTTGGGACGAGCGCAAAGAGCGGCAGCCGGAGCTGTACATGTTAGCACAAGTGGCCCTTGGTGTGCCAGCCACACAAGTCAGCGTTGAGAGGGCATTTTCGGCACTCAAGTTCATTTTGTCAGAGAGCAGCGGTATCGCTTATCGGCGAGTACACTGGATGACCTGCTGCTCCTGAAATCGTGTGCCCCCCTTGAAGAAAATTCGGGATTCAAACTTGGGGAAAAATAAATACCAAGTCTTTGTTGTGTCCTTGCTTCGAAACTGTTTGCGAATTCCCTCAGTCACATCGTGGCTTTGGGACGTAAAACCCCTACAATTATTATTGAATTTTTATATATTAGTTCAGTATCATTTGCTGTTTTTAAAAGATACTTTTAATAGTAAGTATTTTGTTCGTTTTTCTTATTGAAAAAAAAAACCGTTATGAACCGTTACGGAACGCTTTTTCTTTTTGTTCCGGAACGAAAACGGAACGGAACTTTTTTCTGTGGAACGAAACGAAAACCGGAACGAAAAACATTTCGTTCCGACACCCTGGTTTTAACATAGGCTGCCATTGGGCAGCGAGAAATTCCCAGAACGTTTGCGCGTTCTGACGTTTCTGGTTTTAGCGATGCTCGGGAGAACACGCTGGGACTTGGAGAAGTGCGCACGTACTTTTGTGACGCTCCGGCCGACCAGGCCATCGGTCGGACGGCGTGCTTCTGCGAGCCCCAGCGACCACGGCGGCGACCTGCGACCGACGCCCATGTCTGTATGTTCTTCTTCTATTTTCCTTTTCGAGGGCTCGCGGTCGCGGGTGCGCTAGCCGGGGTTAGGCTCTCCTTCCCTGCATGGTTCTTTTTGTGTGTTATTGTGTGTTCGCGTGTTGTTCCTTGTTACTGTCCTTTGTGTTCGTGTGTGTTCGCGTTCTGTTAATCGTTATTGTCCTTTCGTTTATATTTAATTCGATCTTTATTCGGCCTTGTTATTGTTTGTATTATTTTAACGTGTATTAAATCACCATGCACGGAGAGTGACGCCTAATGTTCTCCTCTTTAGCCGCGTGCGACGGTTCGCGCTGCCCTGCCTCGAGTCGGGCCGCGGGCCGAAGCGCGCGGCAGCGCGGCGATGGCATGGCTGAGATAGCTAGCGCGCGAGCGCGACGACCTCATTCTCTGCTCGTTGAGTGCTCGAACCCACTGCAGGGGGTTGCTAGCGGCGATGCCGCTGCTAGCAGTAGTTAATTAGTAGAAGTAAACCCCTACAAGTTATAGAGAAATTACGAAAGGGAAGGGCTCGTTATTTATTTGTTAGAACAACTTAATCAGCAAAGAGACAATGAAACCTAGGAAAGCATAGGGGAAGTTACTTGGGGTATTGTAATCGTGGAGTATGTCGTTCTGTGGGTTTTTACGTCCCAAAACCAGCTCTGATTATGAGAGACGCCGTAGTGTGGAGGTCTGCGGAAATTTCGACCACCTGGGGTTCTTTAACGTGCACTGACATCGCACAGCACACGGGATCGTGGAGTATGTAGAAAGAAATTAAGTGGACGAAAAAATAAACAAGAAAAGACAAACCTGCCTTCGGTGGGAACCGAACCCACGACCTTCGGATGATGCGTCCGATGCTCTACCGCTAAGCTACGAAGGCGGTCGTCCCCACCCCCCCACCACCCCGCCCACTTTATTGGGTATCAAATATATATATATATATATATATGGGTCATTCCACGCCAACTGCCCCAGCTGTGGCGCTCGACAAAAATGAACTTCTTCCGAAAATTTTCCAAAAATTACAGGGAAGTGAGCCTTACCTCCACAGCACTTTCGGGAAATATTTTGAGCAGGAAAAATTTTTTACGCTCGTGAGGGTCATTTGAATTTCGCAAAACGCCGGAAAACAAGGCGCCAGAAAAAAATTCCTGAAGATCAACCAATGGGCCAATCGCTTACAAATATGCATTTTTCCATTCTCATAGCATTTATCTTCACTTATAAAAATGGTTTACAAATTATATTCATGTTCCTCACTGCTTAAGACCGAGGTGAAAATGGTAAAATTGCAGCGTTTTTGGGAATTTTTTCCTGAAAAACAATTTTGCAATAAAACCAGAAAATATTTTTGTACAACTGTACATGACAGGTAAAATAGTATAAAAAATCATTTTTGCCTGTGTTCTGTGCAGAGGCTCTGAAATAAATCTGTAAACTTGACAAAAACGCCATTTTCCCCTATGTTTAGGCGTCAATTGCACCCTAAGGTGGTCCATGAAAAAATAATCAGAACAGGGCATGTAGTTGAGCAATGTAAG
>JABSTT010004382.1:0-23213 GCA_013339685.2 Hyalomma asiaticum | reverse complement strand
CGTGAGGGTCATTTGAATTTCGCAAAACGCCGGAAAACAAGGCGCCAGAAAAAAATTCCTGAAGATCAACCAAGGGCCAATCGCTTACAAATATGCATTTTTCCATTCTCATAGCATTTATCTTCACTTATAAAAATGTTTACAAATTATATTCATGTTCCTCACTGCTTAAGACCGAGGTGAAAATGGTAAAATTGCAGCGTTTTTGGGAATTTTTCCTGAAAAACAATTTTGCAAGAAAACCAGAAAATATTTTTGTACAACTGTACATGACAGGTAAATAGTATAAAAAATCATTTTTGCCTGTGTCTGTGCAGAGGCTCTGAAATAAATCTGTAAACTTGACAAAAACGCCATTTTTCCCTATGTTTAGGCGTCAATTGCACCCTAAGGTGGTCCATGAAAAAATAATCAGAACAGGGCATGTAGTTGAGCAATGTAAGCGCTTTCGAAAGAGCTCGTGACGCGCAAGAAAAGACGGGCCTTATATATTTGCTAGATCGCTTTACACTCTGCATCTAATCCATGTCCGATAAAAGCAAACGTATTTAGCAAGCAAAGTCACTCTTAACATCGCCTCCCTGTCACTGCGCTCTCGGTTGTCAGCCGTGGTGCCGCCACCTAGGAACGACGGAGCGAAGTCGTTAATTGTCACGTTATGATGCGCGCTGACAGTTTTCAGCAGTTTCGACACCTCTATCGCTGCGCATGCTTCGGCGTTCTGCCCTCGCGTTGCTTCAGCCACGGCCGCTGCATAATTTGTCGTGTGTGACGTGTGTGATAACCAGTTGCGTTGTTACGTGGTTTACTCCATGAACGCAAAGACGGCTGTCAACAAGCAAATGATGCACCTTTCGCACAACGAAGTGTGCGTTCACAAAGGATCCCCCGGCAAACAGTTCGGTTACGCTTGCAAAGTTTCACCGTTTGCGAACGCTCCTGGTTTATGGCAGGTTTGCGCAGGGCTCTGGCGTGTTCAATTCATTGTCTCTGGAGAAATGTGTCGTTCGAGAGTTTTCGATCTCTGTGGAGTGTCGAGATTCCGCTGATGTGTACACGCAAAAGGGAGTCCAGAATACCCAACCCATCTCCCGCCTTTTCATTAGCCAGCTTTCCGCTTATCTGCGGAGACAAGTTTCACTTTAGTGTTATACCGATTCATATGACAGAGGGAGCAACCGTATTTTTTTTACAGGGTGCGCCCAAAAACACTACCTGAGAAAGCTTGGTTGGAAAGAAAGGGCATATGTGTATCAGTTGACTGTCGCCTCTGCGATCTCCCGGAAACCACAGAATTTAGATTCAGCAGCTGTAAGGATCCCATCCTATTTGCGGATCTTATCCAAATGGTACTTAAAAAAGCTACATTTAAATTTCTATGTCATACGCTATCTTGTTCCATCGACGAGTAATGACGTGCCTGTTGACATACTTCTGCTATTGGGTATGCACAGTTTATGGAAAACTCGCATGTTGTACAGGAAAGCAGAACCGGTTGCAACATCAATGTCCTATTTCACAGAAGTGGCTTTACAGCTACAGGGCTTTTACGACAAGGAACGGTTCCAATCGGACTAGTATCCAATATTCATGAAGTGTATTGCAGTTTGGACTTAATGTGAAGTTTCTTTCTGTGTATTGTTTGTTGGGCACTTATTGTGCCTTCGTTGGCTAGCTTTCATTACTTTTTCTAATAATAATGTAATAAGTACCATAAAAGAGAAAAAGTGCATCGGGCTTAGGAGCAAGGGCTCGCAGGTTCGATTCCCAGGTTTCCATAGTTCTTTTTTCTGAATTCATTATTGGTGTCTACTTCGAATTTTCGCTCACGGACAACGCTCATTTTTTGCTCACAATCAACAACGCTGATACCGACACTGGAATTTCTGCGAATAGAGCTCTTTCACGATACCGCGTGAATGAGCTAGTACCAAGCAGAAGCTGGGCAGTTTCTCTCTCCGGCGACCTTTAGGCTGACCGTACGGCGACGCATACAAAGCGAGTAATGCACAATAAATAAAATAAAAAAGCTCGCCCTGACCAGTAAATGCGGAAAGCTAGCTCTTTCGCGTACGCAGGGCACTCACAGCCGGCCATCACAGGGTCACTCGAGAAGACAGAAATCAGAGAACTCCTGCTGCGGTTTCCACTGGTCTAACTTGACCTGCTACTGTTGCAGTAGTGCAATTACTCCCTGATGCAACGCCATCTCCGCTACCTTTAGCCGTGTCTTCGGCCTCCGTTACGTCCATGATGTGTTCCACTGCGTCCTCTGTTTCCTTTGATCCCGCCACCGCAGCGTATAGGAGCGGACGCACTGTGCTTCTACGTTTCCAAAACGGCAACACTAAGAGCACTGCCGTATTTTACATTCACGGCGAGCATGTCCCGAACCCTTGCATCGCAAGCAGTGAGTGAGTGAAAAAACTTTACTATCGATATTGGGAGTGATGGGCTCTGTGACCCCACCAGATGGCCCTCAGTCGGGGCTGAAGGCGACCTCTTGGGCCCTTGCTGTGACCCGGACTTAGACGTCCGGAGCAGAGTTGGCCAGTAGGGTCTCCCACTTTTGCGAGCCTACAAGATTCTGGAGTTCTTTGGGCGGTGGGTCTGCGGGGCAGTCCCAAAAGATGTGTTGCATTGTGGCTCTCTGGCCACATTTCGAGCAATCGGATTTGAATTGGTCTGGATCGATGTGGTGGATGGTGACCGGATTCGGGAGGGTATTGGTTTGGAGTTGCCTCCATCTAACTTCTTCATCCTTAGTAAGACTGTTGTGAAGTGGCGGCAGCGTTCGTCGAGCTAGTCTAAAGTGCTGGGTGAATTCCTGGAACCTTATGAGAACTTCCTCTGCGCGTTCCGGGCTCGAGGTGCTGCTCACGGCTCGGCCGATAGATCCTCGAGCCATATTGTGAGCTGCCTCGTTGCCAGGGTTGCCAGAATGTGCCGGTACCCAAATAAGCTCCACGTCTTCTCGGGTTTCAGGGTAGCTTTGTAGGATGCGGAGAGAGGTTTTTGATATTCTTCCTCGCGAATAATTATTAATGGCGGTTTTGGAGTCGCTTAGAATTATTTGAATTTTCGGATAGGTTAAGGCCAGCGCGATGGGTGCTTCCTCCGCAACATCAGTGTTTGGCTTTGACTGTGGCTACTGATATCGGTTCTCCGTTTTCTGTGGAGGCCGTTATCGCAAAGGCGTTAATAGTGCCTGGGTAAGCTGCCGCGTCAACATACGCCACATCCTGCCTTCCCCCGTATTGTTTTGCTAGTGCCTTGGCTCTAGCTGTCCTCCTACCTTTGTGGTAGATAGGATGCATGTTTTTCAGTAAAGGTTTGATGATTATGCCGTTTCTTATCTTTCAGGGGAGTTTTTGTGAGTCATTCACCAAGGGCTCAGCATTTTTTCCTATAGCCTTTAGTATTGCTCTGCCGGCTACCGAGCGGGTTAGTCTGAGCTCTTGTGCCCTTCGGTGGGCCTCGATGAGTTCGTCCAAGGTGTTATGCATACCCAGCTGCAATAGCTTCTCCGTGGGCGTGTTGGTGGGCAGTCCAATGGCTGCTTTATAAGCTTGCCTAATTAGTCCGTCAATGATCTGTGTTTCCGTCTGTGTTAATTCGAGATACGGGAGCGCATATGTAATTCTGCTGATTACAAAGGCCTGTACTAGTTTGCACAGGTCCGCTTCCTTTACCCCCCGTCTCTTGTTGGCTATTCTTCTGATGAGCCGTATAGTCTGTGTTGTGGCTTGCCTTAATTTTTCTATAGTGGTGTGGTTACCGCGGTTTTCTTGCACATACATGCCTAGGATGCGCAGAGTTTTCACTCTTTTCACCGGTTTTCCTTCTAACAGTATTTTGATATCCGGCGTTAGATAGTCTGCTGCTTTTTTACCTCTTGGGATGTCATACTTAAGTAGTAACTCGGATTTAGGTTGTGAGCAGGTAAGACCCAAGGTTTCTACATGGGGTACAATAATCTCGACTGCTCTTTGCAGGGTCTCTTCTATGTCGCCATCTCGCCCTTTAGTAGTCCACAGGGTGATGTCATCCGCATATAAACTGAACCTGAGATTGGGTACAGTTCTTCGTTTATCCGGAAGGTTTATTAGGGCCAAATTAAAGAGAAAAGGCGAAAGCACCGAGCCCTGCGGCGTTCCGCGGTCACCCATGTGGATGGTATCTGACGTCGTGCCACAGACCGCGATCTCGGCTGTTCGTTCCTTTAAAAAAGAGCGGATGTAGTTGTACATTCTGGAACCCGGATTGATATGGGAAAGGTTTCTAAGTATACGCTCATGCGTGACATTGTCGAAGGCTTTGTGAAGGTCTAAGCCTAATACAGCCCTGACAAAGCTGCTGCGTGGGATTATTTCTTCACTGAGAAGGAGCATGATGTCCTGCGTTGAAAGATGCGCTCTGAACCCTATCATTTCATTTGGGAGAAAGTTGTTCTCCTCCGCATACGCCTGAAGCCTATTTAGGACAAAAGGACAGAAAGTTGAGCGAGTTCGTAACAGTCCATAATCAAAAGAAGAGGCGTGCAGGACACGGACACAAGGAGAGCAGTGAACAACACGGACGCCTACTAACAACTGATGAACAGCACAGAGGCGAAAAAGAAAGAAGACACACAGCTTATCTGCGCATGCTCGGAATGGTAGCGCCACCTGTCAATCGGTTACACGTGCCGGTCTTCGCGATAGACAACTCCTAAGGCTTTCTATCTCCTCTCTGTTTAAGCTAATCGACGGCTGACTCACGCATGCAGTTCCACTATTACTGATAAGCCAGGCCTCAACCAATAAACGCGTATCTTCGTTCTGATGCCTGTACAGGATCTCGGTTTTGTCTAACTCGGGCATGCAGCTACAGACCTGGCAGTGCAAGGATAGATTGGACGGCGTCCCACCTGATAACGACCTTCTGTGTTCAATTAATCTTTGATTAATACAACGCGCAGTTTGCCCTACATAAAAACGTCCGCAGCTAAAAGGAATCTTATAAACCACACCCATGCGACAGTCGGTGAAATTGTTTTTGGCTAAGTGCTTAACCGGACAGATATCCGTTCGCTTCTTACCTTCCATCTGCTCATTTCTTCTATGCACGGCAGCACAAACCCTTCCTAACTTATTGGGAGCCGTAAACACAACATTACCCCCATATTTACTTCCCACTTTCTTAAGCCTGTGCAAAACTGCGTGGATATACGGAATACTCACGACCTTTTTCTTGTTAATGTTACTCTCTGCTACAGCTTTTGTTCCGGTCGAAATCGACTTCTTAAGACGCTCAGCTACTGTGGCTATGGCTAGTCTAGGGTAACCTGCATCTAAGAGGCGCTCGACCTGCGCATTAAAACTAATGGTCAAACGGTGCACGCACGACTTCGATAGGGCTGACTTTAAACAGGACAAGGCTATTCCGTTTTTTACTACTTTCGAATGCTTGGAGTCAAAGTTTAACAACGGCTTAGATGCTCTAGGGGAATACTGCCAACACACGTGATTCTGCTCAAATGACAACGAGATATCTAAAAATTGTATTACGTTTCTCTCCGGTAGTTCTTTCGCAAACCTTAGACCATCTCCATTAAGTTTAAATTGATCGCTTACATAGGTGACGACGGATTCAAAATCATCCTTACTACAAAGTACCAAGTAATCGTCCGCATACCGAAATACCCTAATGATGCGGTCCCCTAAGGCCTCTTTTAAACGGCAGTCAAACTTGCTCAAGTATAGATCACTTAGAATAGGGGCTACCTTTGAACCTATACAAATCCCTTTTT
This sequence comes from Hyalomma asiaticum, assembly GCA_013339685.2. NCBI lineage: Eukaryota > Metazoa > Arthropoda > Arachnida > Ixodida > Ixodidae > Hyalomma > Hyalomma asiaticum. Next base: position 17,422 of record JABSTT010004382.1, on the reverse strand, counting down.
CTGCACAAACACGCCTTCCCTGTATCCAACTAATGTTGACGTTAAGTACGTGGAAAGAATTTCTAGAAAGGTACCTATGGAAACTCCGCATCTATCTATGAAACCGGAGTCCTGCCCTTGTTCTTGAATACATTCTTTCACGCAATTTAGTAAACCTTCATGCGGCAACGAGTAATACAAATATTCTACATCCATGCTAAACGCTGTGCAGTGGCCAGGATTTTCCTCTGTTAACAACTGAACTAGAGCCTGAGAATTACGTACACGGAAGGGGTCAGAAAAACTTAAGGATGTTAAGCACTTCTGCAAATAGCTAGCTACACAAACTTGCCAAGTCCCTGACTCTGATACAATCGAGCGAAACGGAATTTCTGGCTTATGGGTTTTCGCCGAGAAAAATAATTCTAAAGTGAGCAGTTTTGCCTTTTTAACACTGGAAGCTACCTTATCTAGATTATGTTTCAACAGGAGATCGACAGCTCGTTGTTTTACTACAGAAGGTTTCAGTTTCACAGGTCTAAAATTCTTTTCAACAGCTGCTGAGGCTTTATCAGAAAAAGTGCTATTCGGCATTATTACAAAACAACCTTCCTTATCAAATAAAACAGGTCGCAGCTTATGTTCCACACAGTAATTTACAACCGGTCGGATAGGGTCAGAGGCCTTAACGAGATCGTTCGAATGCTTGATGCTGGCGAAGCAATCTGAAATACATCGAGACCTGTTGTTCACTGCTCTCCTTGTGTCCGTGTCCTGCACGCCTCTTCTTTTGATTATCGACTATTTAGGACCATGTGCTCCATGAGCTTACCTAGGCAAGACGTAAGAGAAATAGGCCTGAGATTTTCAATGGCCATCCGTTTTCCTGGTTTTGGGATGAATATGATTCTGGCGTGTCTCCATTCTTGAGGAATATCCCCCTTCTCCCAGTGCTTGTTGATTAGCTTAGTAAGGGCCGTGACCGATTTAAGATCGAGATTTCTGAGGGTTTTGTTAGACACACCATCAGGACCAGCCGCTGACGTAGTTTTGAGTTGTCTGATGGCGTGGCATGTCTCTGCTATCTCGAATTCCTGGTCTAATTCCGGGTTTTCCGCTCCTTCATAGCACGGGTACGGATTGGGCTTCGGACGCGTAGGGAGATATCTGTCCTTCAGACTCTTTATGAGCTCATCCGCAGTGCCCTCGTGCTGATGTGCGATCTGAATTAATTTATTTCGCGGAGCTGACCTGGACTGTGTGGGGTCTAGGGGATGCCTCAGTAGGAACCAAGTATTCCGGTTGCCTGGCTGACCATTGACCCTATCGCATACCTGTCCCCACTGCTGTCGTTCTAGCTCCCTGGAGTAATCGGAAATCTTCTTTTCTAGTTCGGTTATGCGTTTCCTAAGCTTGCGGTTATGTTTCTGCAACTTCCAGCGCCTTTTCAGCCCTAAATGCGCTTCCCATAAGTGTTTTAACTTCACGTCTGTCGTGTGCTGTTCGTTCACTGCTTCCATGACTATGGTGTCGCAGGCACTGCATAGGCCTTGCTGGGGCGACCACCAAGGCTAGTTCACCAGTGACTCTGATCTGATGAGGCTGGTCGTCAACCTTGACTCCAATATTCAGCTTGATAAGTGCAGTCCGTGTTGTAGAATTCTTCTCATTCACGCCTTGTACTTTCCAACGCTCCCGTGTCACCTCCGTCACTTTGCCGAACGCCGCTAGCGCTGTGCGCACGTCGTCATCAGCCACGCCGTGAACAGCCAGTGTAGCCGTAGCCTCACCTTTTGCTCCTGGGGGTCGATGACAAGGCAGCGTCGCCCCTTGGCCTGCAGTTGTTTCAGCCGAGGCAAACGCTTTGTGGCCTCCTGATTATTCATTGTCACGGCCCACACATGATTTATGTTGTATGCACCGAAAGCCACTACGTCAGAAAGCAGGCGTTCCTTCTCAAGAGCGTCCCTGAAATCTTCCACCTTGAACGGTCGAACTCGAACATCTCCGTGCAATAACACCGTGTTCAAAACACGGCCTGTTGGCAGATTCGGCATAATGATATCAAAATCCTGGTCACTTTGAATTGTCATCCTGTTTCCGCGGCCACCGAGGATCGCCTTTTCCGGTCCTCAGGGGCTCATGATATCTACGTCCGATGCGTGTGAGTGCAGACGAGGGAATCATCATGCCACCGACAAACTTGATATGCGGAGGAAAAGGTCGGCCTTATATATGTACTAGATCGCTTTACAATCTCCATCTATTTGATGTCCGATTAAAGCAAACGCATTTAGCAAAGCTACTCAAATTAACATCACCTCCCTGTCACTGCACTCTTGGTTCTCAGCCGTGGTGCCGCCACCTATGAACGATGAAACGAAGTCGTAAATTGTCACGCTAATATGCGCGCTCACAGTTAGCGCAACAGTTCGGGTAGCTTGCAAGGTTTGACCGTTTGCGAACGCTCCTGCTTTATGGCAGGTTTGCGCAGCGTGTGCTGGCGCGGTCAGTGCATTGTCGCTTGAAAAATGTGTCGTTCGAGAGCTTTCGCTTGTGTGGAACTGTCCAAGAACTGTCCAAGTACAGTGTCGAGCTTCCGCATATGTGTACAGACAAAGGGGAGTCCCGAGTACCCAACTGATCTCCTACCTTTCGATTCGCCAGATTGTTGCTTATCTGCGCAGACAAGTTTCACTTTCGCGTTATACCGATTCCTATGACAGAGGGATCAGCCACATTTTTTTCGTGTATCCCAGGATGACCTCGTTTGTGGTTTCTGCGGGTGTTTGGCCGGCGCTAAGACAAGCAAACTGCATGCTGCTTCAACTGCAAACTTCAAACTTCAAAAACTTCTCCTTCGGCAATTAGCGGAACGAAAAAAATTGGCAGATCCCACGTGCAGTGGGAATCAAGGAAATGCGAAGCACGCATCAGGAACGTAAAATGGATTTGCATTGTACATATGAAGTTAACGAAACGGCCGCAAGGGCATCAAGACTGTGGCATGTAAACCATGCCGCTCACACACGCATGTCAGGGTTCTGATGTTATGGCCTGTCATTTACGTTCGTCATGAAGTCGTGTTGTGCCGTAGCAATTTCGGTATACATCCCATTAACGAAACGCGTGGCATGTAAATCATGCCGCTTATGGTATGAATGTCACGATTTTCACGTTATGACCTGTCATTTATGTTCGTCATGAAGTCGTATAGTGGCATACCAATTTTCGTATACATCCCATTAACGAAACGGCCAGGAGAGCACCAAGACCATGGCATGTAAATCATGCCGCTCATGACATGCATGTCACGCCTTTCATGTTATGATCTGTCTCTTATGTTCGTCATGCAGTCATGTTGTGGCATACCAATTTTCGTATACATCCAGTTAACGAAACGGCCAGGAGAGCACTGAGACTGTGACATGTAAATCATGCCGCTCATGACATGCATGTCACGCCTTTCATGTTATGATCTGTCTCTTATGTTCGTCATGCAGTCATGTTGTGGCATACCAATTTTCGTATACATCCAGTTAACGAAACGTCCAGCAGAGCACTGAGACTGTGACATGTAAATCATGCCGCTCATGACCTGCATGTCACGCCTTTCATGTTATGATCTGTCTCTTATGTTCGTTATGCAGTCATGTTGTGGCATACCAATTTTCGTATACATCCAGTTAACGAAACGGCCAGGAGAGCACTGAGACTGTGACATGTAAATCATGCCGTTCATGACATGCATGTCACGCCTTTCATGTTATGATCTGTCTCTTATGTACGTCATGCAGTCATGTTGTGGCATACCAATTTTCGAATGCATCCAGTTAACGAAACGGCCAGGAGAGCACTGAGACTGTGACATGTAAATCATGCCGCTCATGACATGCATGTCACGCCTTTCATGTTATGATCTGCCTCTTATGTTCGTCATGCAGTCATGTTGTGGCATACCAATTTTCGTACACATCCAGTTAACGAAACGGCCAGGAGAGCACTGAGACTGTGACATGTAAATCATGCCGTTCATGACATGCATGTCACGCCTTTCATGTTATGATGTGTCTCTTATGTTCGTCATGCAGTCATGTTGTGGCATACCAATTTTTGTATACCTCCAGTTAACGAAACGGCCAGGAGAGCACTGAGACTGTGACATGTAAATCATGCCGCTCATGACACGCATGTCACGCCTTTCATGTTATAATCTGTCTCTTATGTTCGTCACGCAGTCATGTTGTGGCATACCAATTTTCGTATACATCCCATTAACGAAACGGCCAGGAGAGCACTGAGACTGTGACATGTAAATCATGCCGCTCATGACACGCATGTCATGATTTTCATGTTATGACCTGCCATTTATGTTCCTCAGGCAGTCATGTTGTGCCATACCAATTTTCGCATACATCCCATTAGCGAAACGGCCAGGAGACCATAAGACTGTGGCATGTAAATCATGCCACTCATGACATGCGTATCATGATTTTCACGCTATGAGCTGCCATTTATGTTCGTCAGGCAGTCATGTTGTGCCATACTAATTTTCGCGTAAATCCCATCAGCGAAACGGCCAGGAGAGCACCAAGACCGTGGCATGTAAATCATGCCGCTCATGACATGCATGTCATGATTTTCATGTTATGACCTGTCATTTATGTTCTTCATGCAGTCATTTTGCATACGAATTTTCGTATATATCCCATTAACGAAGCGGCTAGGAGAGCACTAAGCCCGTGGCATGTAAATCATGCCGCTCATGACATGCATGCCATGATTTTCATTTTATGACCTCTCATTTATGTTCGCCAGGCAGTCAAGTTGTGGCATACCAATTTTCGTAAACATCCCATTAGCGAAACGGCCAGGAGAGCAGAAAATCGTAGGCGGCTAGATAGGTAGATAGATACGCTCAAACTCGCCGAAGTTCGCTAAGAAATGCTTCGCATTTAATAAATTGGTTGATCAATGGGGTTGAACGTCCCAAAACCAGGCCAAATTATCAGAGACGCCATGGTGGAGCTCTCCGGTAATTTAGACCACCTGGCGGTCTTTAACATGCACTGACATTGCACAACACATGGGTCTCAACATTTCGCCTCGACCGAAATGCAGCCGCCGCGCCCGGGATGCGATCCCGCGACCTTCGGATCTGCAGCCGACTGCCATAACCACTAGACCACCGTAGCGGGGCGGAACGAAAAGAAGAGCGAAACTATCCCTTGAAGACACATGTAATATATTTTATTCACAAATGGTTAAACTGCATTCTGAAACAAACACCTTAAATTTTCCGTATACTATATCATTCTTACTTTTGTATTTTCTAAAAGAGTCCTCGTTAGACACACGAATATGAGGACTCATTGGTGAAAGTTTTCTCATTAAAGGGTCACGCGCCACTGATTCTAAAAGCGAATAAGATTCCGTTGTTCTTGTAATTCTTTCTTTTGTTTCTTGTATTTCTACCCGCCTCGTTTGCGGGTATTTTTCGTATTCATAAAAGGTTGAGCCAGTTTTTGCTGTAGTCGATGAATTTATAGCAGCAGGAATAACAGATCCACCCTTGTAAATAAAAAATTCAAGCACATCCACGGAGTGAATGATGATGAGTGGGCGAAGCTCCGGATGTTGATCGGTAAAAACCGTGAATATTCCGTGAATCTTGTTCAGTACATTATCAAAGACGTGACAAACACTGTGTGTCGCCATCTAGCGCTCTCCTATCACACTTGAGCACGCAGCGAGCACCTCCGCGCCATCTATTGATCAAGTCACGTACTAGCTAAGCAGCACCGCAGCGCTCGGACGGACGGACGGACGTACAGACAGACAGAGAGACAGACGGACGGACAGACGGACAGATAGACAGACAGAGAGACAGACTCCCATACTATGCGTTCCCATACATATGAATGAAGCAAGCACCGCAGCGCCATCACGCCATCTAGTGAGCACTTCACGAACTAGAGGTGGCTACTACAAACGGAGGATGGACAGACCCACGGCATGAGGAGCTTCGCCCCTAAAAAGAATGATTGAAGGTGAACCTCATCAATCAAAAGCGTTAGTCTTTTCATGTTCCTTATATGTGCTTGCAATACGCTTTGAATAGGAAAGAAAACTAGATTCCGGCTGCTCCGTTACAGGGTTTACATCGTACAATGAACACAGTCTTCTGATCGTACCAGGAAGTGGTATCTTAAGCTTTATCGACGTTATCAAGAATCTGTACCCGTGAGGTGAAATTGTGAACAAAGGCCTAGCAAAAGCCAACAAATCTGGGGATATCGGCCACCATTATTCAAAACAAGATCAACTTGGCTCTTCAAGACTTTAAGCACTTCCAAATCGCATTCTTGCAACTCGCATGCGAAATCTTTTCCACTTCGTCTAGGAAAGTTGAAAGCAATATGAGTTAATGACGGGCCTTTTCAGAGTGCTCAGTGCAGGTATCCTTATGTGTCTGTTTGGTGACTTGTAACACACTTTCCAAATCTCTCAAGACGCACAGCTTTTCAGGAACTAACACACGACCACACTTCCTCACACCCGTTTCACGAAAAAAATTGCGCCCGCATCTTCCCACGGCGGGAACTCGAGTAAATGCGTCGCGGAGTGTTGGGGGTATCGCGTGAATGTTGCGTAATTGGGTATGGTTTGGGAATGCTTAATTGTTATTTCGTCTTTATTATTCTTATTTATTGAATGAAGGAGAAGCGAAGGCAAGGAGTGTAAAGTTAAAGTGTGTCTTTATTGCTTGGTGCCGTCGTTGTATTGGATGGCACCAAGGTGGGCGCTTGCGCCCACGAGCAGCGTCCGGAGCCGCGTCTCGTTCACGACGTTTGCACGCCGCTTCTCGCTCACGTACCTGGTGTCTTAAAGCTCGCTGCTCACGTTTCGCCGCTGCTTCTCGTGCACGAAGTTCGGAATCCGCATCTCGGCGTTGCCGTTTCGCAGAAGCGTCGCGCTGCCCGAGTGATGGATTGAATTCCGAAAGCGCGCTCCGCCGCTTATATACTGTCGGAGATTGCCGTGTCTCGGCCCGCAGCAGCCAGTCCCAGCCAGCTGGCCAGTTGAGAGCCGTCGTGCCCAGCAGCGCGTCTAGGCTAGTCCTGGCCCCAGGCTAGAACGCCAGCCCGCGCCCCAGCACCACACGCGCGCAGTTGGTCATCGTCGTCGTCTCTAGTCCCAAGCCGTGCCGTTGGCCATCCCCACACTCTCCCTCCCTCCGTGGTCGTGATGGCACTGGTCCCCAACGGCCCCCACAATTGTCGACGCCCCCACCAGCGGTAGAGCCTCGAAAGCTGGATAGATAGATAGATAGATACGCTCAAACTCGCCGAAGTTCGCTAAGAAATGCTTCGCATTTAAAAAATTACACCATCTTCCGCTAATGGGGACCATGAGGGGATGCGAAGCAGCACGAGGGGTGCACGCAGCGCTTGCATCGGTTTTACTAGGTGCCGCGTTTGCATCGGCTTGACGCTAGCAGACGCTGCCTGCGTCAGCGTTGTCTCTCGCGGGCGAGGGCGCGTTCTCCTTCCTTGCGAGCTGGTAAAGCGTTCATCATAGAATGAGTCCGCCGCGGTGGTGTAGTAGTTACGGTACCCGGCTGCCACCCAAAAAACGCGGGTTCGATCCCGGCCGCGGCGGTCGCATTTTCAATGCAGGCGAAAATGCCTGAGGCCCGTGTGGAAAAGTCCTTTCTGCAGCCTTTACTGGCGCAGGGCGCGATGCCGTCCGAACATGGCGTCCAAGAAGCAAACCCAAGGCCAACAAGCTCCATACCCACTATACTCCCCTAGTTCCTCGTCGTCTTCAGCGCGACGCGCACAATATTCAACATCCTCCGCCCCGAAAAATGCGTAAGTCCTGTTGTGGTGGAGAGAGAAATTCCACGGGCCTCGTCCGTGCTTAGAAATAAGATGCTGCATACTCCGTCGTAGAAGCACCTCCATTGACTGTCCGCCGCGGTGGTGTAGTGGTTACGGTACTCGGCTGCCACCCAAAAAACGCGGGTTCGATCCCGGCCGCGGCTGTCGCATTTTCGATGGAGGCGAAAATGCCAGAGGCCCGTGTACTGTGCGTTGTCAGTGCACGTTAAAGAACCCCAGGTGGTCTAAATTTCCGGAGCCCTCCACTACGGCCTTTCTCTCCTCTCTATCTCTTTCACTCCCTTTCCCCCACCCCTACGGACGCTTAGCCGTGCTCCCTACATGGGCTGCAGAAAGTAGCGTCCTTTAACTGAACCACAATCATCATCATCATTGACAAGCCCGCGGATCTTTTTATTGCGATAGCAATTATATGGACAGTCTCGGCTGGTTTTTGCCGTCCCCGTCGCCGCCGTCATGTACCGTATATGTATAAGTGTGTATATATAGATATGAAAGTCCCAAAGAAAAATAATTCGGATAAATGCTTCCGACGCGCGGAATCGAACCAGGGACCCCTCACTCCGCAGCGCGTGGCTGCTAACCACTACGCCACGAAGAGCAGACGTTTTAAGGAGCTAACGGCGAGCCTTATATACACACACCCTTTACCGCTGGCAGGACTCAGAGACGGCAGGCGCTTATAGCGTTTCTTCACTACCAGCGAGATGGCGCGAGGAGCGCGACGGGCGGCCGCCTTTGCAACAGGAACGCTGTTGAAACAGAGTATCCATAGTGACAGCTTCTTCGCGCTCGTTCGGTGTATATCCGCGCGGTCGTTTCGTGCGTGCTTCACTTGATAGTTCGCGCTTATGTTCTGTTTGTTCATTTAGCAGCCTCCCCTAGCTTTGTATGTGTAGCTTTGTGACATACAACGTATAAAGCCTTTCGTACAAGCACGCGCTGCCCACGGGAGGCGCTCACTTAGCAAGTGCATGTTTGCTACAATTAATATTGCTCCTGAAGCTGCGAGCCTCACTTCGTATAGCATTACAGTTTCTTGCTATCGCATTCATTGCTTCGCCCTCGCGGCGAAACGGTGACTTTTTTTAAATGCGCAGCATTTCTTAGCGAACTTCGGCGAGTTTGAGCGTATCTATCTATCTATCTATCTATCTATCTATCTATCTATCTATCTATCTATCTATCTATCTATCTATCTATCTATCTATCTAGCCGCCTACGATTTTGTGCTCTCCTGGCCGTCCGGTTGGTATGTGTTTGAGGCTCTTGTCCATAGCTGCACGAGCACTCGGACAATTCCACAGAACGTGGGCGTTATCGGGGAATCCACCGCATGCCACGCAGGAAGGAGACCCGTCCTTGCCTTGTACGTAGTGCTCAATGTGAGGTGTCATCAAAGAGTGAGTTTGGGCACGCCTCACCAGGGCTGCCTCGCGTCTCGTCATGGAGTGAGGTGGATCAGGATAAACCCTGCGGTTGTTGCGCATCTCATCTAATCGTTCGCGCCTATCTAAATGCGCCAGAGCAAGTAGTTCGGTTCGCTTCAGTGAATCCGGCCACCACAGGGGAGGGCCCGGGAGACTTACACGGGACATGGCGTGTGCCACTTCATTCCCCCTTATCCCTGAGTGACCAGGTATCCACTGTATTCGAACACGTAGCGACGGGTGGACATCTAAGTGCTTTGTTAGTATGCTGTATAGCGCGTCTGGGAGGTCACCTGTCGCGAAGGCTCGACAGGCTGCCTGGCTGTCTGTTCGTATGAGTAAACAACGGGCATTTGGGTTGGGCATAGTAATTGCCTCTGCTATGGCTGTGATTTCGGCCATGCATTGTGTACCGATGTTATAATGGAAGCCCCATGAAAGTGGTAGTCCATCGGAAGCTATTCCCGTTCGAAAGCCCTCGCCGGTCTGAGACGGAGATGCGTCCGTGTACAGGATCCACTCTCCTGTGGTTTCTTGGAGATGTTGGGCTCGTGCTTCGCGTCGTCCTGTTTGGGTATCTCGATCCATGTTCCGCGGCACAGGTTCGACGTTGATCTAGTCGAGCGTCGCCCATGGGGGCCGGGATGGTTCAAGTGCGACAGGTGGAGGTATATCATAGCCCAGTTCACGAAGGGACATAAAACGAAAGAAGGTGGGACGAGCGATCGCTGCTGCTATAGAGTTGGAGACGCACACCGCGTTCGCGTATTTCCCTCTCACTGTCTGCCCAATTTTGCGTCTTCTCTCCGCCAGGCAGTGCATTCTGGCGCTGATGTCGCACATGGAAAACTCGACTGCACGGAGCCTATACGAAAATTGGTTTGGCACAACATGACTGCATGACGATCATAAATGAGAGGTCATACCATGAAAATCGTGACATGCATGTCATTAGCGGCATGATCTACATGCCACTCGTCTCCTTAAAGGGATGTATACCAAAATTGCTATGGCACAACACGACAGGATGACGAACGTAAATGAGAAGTCATAACGTTAGAATCATGACATGCGCGTATGAGCACATGGTTTACATGCCACAGTCTTGGTGCTCTTGTGGTCATTTCGTTAACTTCATATGCACCAAACTCGGTATAGCGAGACAACAATGCAAATCCATTTTACGTTCCTGATGCCTGCTTCGCATTTCCTTGATTCCCACTGCACGTGGGATCTGCCAATTTTTTTTCTTCGTCTTTTCCAGTTTCTTGGTTCACCTTATGTACTTGGCTCAGGCGTCGTCTTAGCAGTTTTGGCATAAGAGCTGGTGAAGATCTTTCGCGCCCGGAATGTGCGTAGGTCTTGCGTCCTTTCCTTTCCAGTCTTATGCAGGCAGGCCTCCTTGACAGACTGGTATCGGTTCAGCACCTCCTCTTTCGCTGCAAACAACGCTTGTATAGTCAAGCCAATTTCGTTCAAGGCAGTAGAACAGTCCCGAATATAAACTGGCATTTCTCGAACGATGTCCTCAATGGTCAACATGTAGTATTCATCAAAGTATTCCTCAAACTTCGTGATCTGGTCTAACACAGCACTCTTCCTGCCCACAACATTGGCAGAATGGGACCTTTTTGAACTGGTTTCTCGCTTTCCACGTCTCCCTTTAGAATAAAATTGTTCTTCTCCATCATTTTGGTATCCTGGATGAGTGCCGTAGCAGTTCTCTGTCAAATCTGGCTCGTTCTCTCGTTCCTCATTACCTTCCTCACCATCAAAACTCTGCCGCTTGTCCCAGTCGTCCAGTTCAATTGCCTCGCCCGAATGTTCCTGCAGCTTCAACTCCTCAGCAAGTTCACTACAGTACACATAGCTAAACGCGACATTCACACATCGGTCATGCCTCTGAGTGTCCAAGTCTCTTTCAATATCGAGATCTGCAATGCCAAGCTTGTCGTCACCGATAGCTCCCGTGCACTTTTAAAGTTCCTTGAGGATTTCTTTTTTCAGTTGCTTACTACACTCAACTGCATTTAGCACCGATCCATCATCCTCTTCACAGCAATAGAGTCTGCGGAAATTGCCTCGAAGCTCTCTTTCAAGCACTCTACTTTAGCAGGAGTACCAAACTGAACGTGCTTGTGCCGAACTGAAGAACCAGCTTTGGCATCAAGTATTAATTTTGGCAGTTGAGCACCAAACTCACGTTGAGGTCGTCGCATTTGTTCCGCATCCGGTGTCGCTGGTTGGCCCCCGTCAGCTGTTGCAGAAGGCCGAGACATCCAAGGCGGAGGTGAAACATTGAGCAGGTCTATATTGTCACGAGCCTTTAGAGGTAGTCGGGGCTTTATTGAGAGAGGAAGGGGCTGACCCTGGCAAAGCGCGTCCGTCGAGGCTGGCTATCGAGCGGAGAAGAAGCGCGCGATCTTCTTCCTCGTTTTGGGGCTGCCGCTTCTCTTGCGCACGATCCACTACATGCAGGTGGCATTATCCCCCTTCCGAAAAAAAAACAGCATCGCCTCGATGCTACGGCACAACCACGTGGGGTGGAGCAAAAAAAATCAGCAAGCTAACAGAGATAAATAAGAACTAAACACACAGAACAATAAATGATAGAAAGCTAAGAAAGTTACAAGCGCGCAATGTACGGCTTCATGCGCATAACGTGAACAATGTCGGAGCTCGGTGGTCGTCGTCGTGTCCTGGCCTGCGTCTGTGATGGCTCCGGAATCACCTAGTAGCTGACGTCGCTGACGCGACGAAGCACTTTGTACGGGCCGAAGTAGCGGCTTAGTAACTTTTCGGAGAGCCCATGGCGGCGAACTGGGGTCCACACTCAAACTTGGTCTCCGGGGCTGTAGAACACTTCTCTATGACGAATGTTATAGCGTCGTGCGTCTGCCTGTTGCTGCTGACCGATGTGCAGCCGCGCTAGCTGCCGAGCTTCCTCAGCACGCTCTGCGAATTCTGCGGCGTCAGGTGTGAACCGGTCAGCGTCGTGACACGGCAGCATAGCGTCCAGCATCGTCTGAACTTCCCGGCCGTAGAGAAGGCGAAATGGGGTGAACCGCGTTGTCTCCTGCACGGCGGTATTATAAGCGAAAGTCGCATAAGGCAAGATCCGGTCCCATGTTTTTTGGTGGACGTCGATGTACATAGCGATCATGTCTGTAATAGTCTTGTTTAGTCTCTCGGTGAGTCCGTACGTTTGTGGGTGGTACGCGGTCGTCTTTCGATGTCTGGTGTTGCTTAATTCAAAAACTTCGTCCATAAGTTGCGCCGTGAATGCTGTCCCTCTGTCGTTATTACATTAGAGGGAGCACCGTGACGTAGTACGATGGCGCATGAAAAACTGCGCTACCTCAGGAGCGGTGGCTCGTGGAATCGCTTGCGTCTCAGCATAACGCGTTAAATAATCTGTCGCGACAATCACCCATTTGTTGCCGTCAGAAGACAGCGGAAACGGTCCGAGGATGTCCATTCCGACATCGTCAAATGGTGTATGAGGTGCCTCTATCGGCTGAAGTAAACCAGCCGGCTTAACCGATGGTGTCTTTCGGCGCTGGCACTCACGGCAACCTTTAACGTACTGCTTGACGCTTGCAGAAAGCCAGGACCAATAGTACGTTTCGTTTACTCTTGCGAGTGTTCGTGATAAGCCTAGGTGGCCAGATGTGGGTTCGTCATGGCAAGCGAAGAGGATGTCATCTCTCATGTCTTTTGGAACAACCAGGAGGTAAGTACGGCTGTTCGAACGAGCGTTCTTTTTGTACAGTACGCTGTCTCGCAGACAGAATGACGTCAACGAACGCGAAAGATGACGTGGTATGGCTGTGCCACGGCCCTCTAAATGATCAATGATCGGGCGAATTTTTGCGTCATCTCGCTGCTGTCTGCTCAAATCTGATAAGCTAATAGCGCCCAGGAAACCGTCATCGTCGATTGTTTCCTGACTGACAAGCTGGATTGGTGCGCGAGACATATGTCAGCGTCTTCATGCTTATGGCCAGACTTGTAAACTGACGTCAAATTCCTGCAGCCGCAAACTCCACCGTGCCAGTCGTCCTGAGGGGTCACGCATGCTCGCCAGCCAACAATGAGCGTGGCGGTCCGTCACTACTTTGAATGGACGACCGTAGAGGTAGGGGCGAAACTTCGTAATCGCCCAAACGACTGCGAGACACTCTTTCTACGTAGTCGAGTAACTCGCCTCGGCACGGGATAGTGAGCGGCTGGCGTACGCTATGACTCGTTCCACTCAATCTTGACGCTGGACGAGGACTGCGCCAAGGCCGATGTTACTAGCGTCGGTATGCACCTCTGCGTCAGCGTCGTCGTCTTCGAAATGTGCAAGCACGGGTGCCGACTGCATACGCTGTCGTAGTGCAGCAAAAGCCTCCTGTTGTTCACTATCCCACACAAAGGGCGTGTCATCTCGAGTAAGGCGAGTGAGGGGTTCCGCTATATTCGAAAAGCCCTGAATAAACCTGCGATAGTAGGCCCACAAACCAAGGAATCGCCGAACGGCCTTCTTATCGGCAGGAGCTGGAAATTCGACTACGGCGGTAAGCTTGTCCGGATCGGGTCGGACCTCTTTGGGGCTCACTACATGTCCGAAGAACTTTAGCTCTTCGTAACCAAAGTGGCACTTTTCTGGCTTAAGTGTGAGGTCTGCCGATCGGATGGCTTCGAGCATACTCCGCAGACGATGAAGGTGCTGATCAAACGTTTCGGAAAACACTACCACATCGTCTAGGCAGACTAGACAGGCCTGCCACTTCGGTCCAGTGAGGACATTGTCCATCATTCGTTGGAAAATTGCCGGTGTCGAACACAAGCCAAAAGGAAGTACTCGAAATTCGTAGAGACCATCCGGCGTCATAAAGGCTGTCTTCTCGCGGTCTCGGTCGTCTACTTCGATGTGCCTGTACCCGCTCTTTAGATCGAGAGAAGAAAAATAGTGGGCATGGCGTAGCCTACCTAACGAGTCATCGATACGCGGCAGCGGGTACACGTCCTTCTTTGTCACGCCATTAAGCTTTCGGTAGTCGACGCAGAAGCGTAGTGTCCCGTCTTTCTTTTTAACAAGAACAACCGAAGATGACCAGGGGCTGTTGGAAGCTTCGATGATGCCGTCATCAAGCATCTCTCGAACTTGCGTACGGATGGCTTCACGTTCTTTAGCCGACACGTGGTAAGGCGGCTGGTGTATCGGGCGTGCGTCCTCCTAAGTGATTATCCTGTGCAGAGTGATGGAAGTCTGGCGTACCTTTGATGAACTGGTAAAGCAGGACCTGAACTCGAACAACAGCTTGCGCAGTGCAGTCTGATTGCCGTTGGACACCTCAGGATTTACGTCGATATGGCCCAGAGACGTGTATGCGGTCTCCAGTGCTTCCGACGTAAAACAGTTTTTAATGTCGGCTACTTTGTCTGCAAATGCAACGAAGTGCCGCGGAAAAGGTGCCGATGCTCGTTGCTGAAGATGGTGACAAGCAATCTTGACTGGCCAGCATGAAGTTGTATGACGCTTCGAGCCACACAAACACCTTGCTTAAGCAGGTGTTTGTGTGGCTTAAGCAGGTGCTTAAGCATCTGCTACGCCATCGCGCAAGCCACAACATGTGACGTCGACCAGGACACTGGCTCGTGGAGGTAGTGTTACACTGTCTGCAGAAACCCGAAGTACGTCGGCACGTATTTGGTCGTCCTGCACGTGGACTGCTCGCTCTGCTGAGAATGCGACACGACCATTCTGAAGATCAATGATAGCACCACACTCCTGAAGAAAGTCAACTCCTAGGATGAGGTCGCGGGAGCGTTCGCGCAAGATAAGGCAGCTCGCTACGAACGTCGACCCCTGGATCTCAACTCTGGCCGTGCACGTTCCTAGAGGAGCAACTACGTGGCCACCAGCCGTCCAAATCCGCGAGTTCTGCGTGGGCGTGATCACTTTCTTTAACTGCGTTGCCATTTTCCCCGCTTAAAATCGAATAGTCTGCGCCTGTGTCCACCAATGCACTAGCAGCTAGGTAAGCGTCCACCACCACTGGTATCGGTAGTCCCGTTCAGTTGCAGCCGCTGTTGAACCGGTATCTGCTCGTATCTACGTAAATCGGAGGGATTCCGCGCAGCGATCGTTAACTACCTCAACCCCAAAGGTCGCTGCAGTTAGTTTTCCCGGCGGGGACTGGGCGACCGTGCGGCAGAATATCGCTCAGGCGGAGGTGAAAATCGCCTTGGCAGCGGCGAGCGCGACTGCCGTCCAGTAGGCGGTGGCATGCATTGCTGAGCGAGGTAATCCTCGATGTCCCGAGGTCGCTGGCCGTAGCGCGGTGGCGGCGAGTAAGCAGAAAAACCGCGAAGGCCAAGGCGCCGGTATGGACATTCGCGGTACAAATGGTCCGCTTCACCGCAGTGGTAGCAAAGAGGACGGCGATCGGGTCTGCGCCAGACATCGGACTTCCGAAGCGGCATGCGTCTGTCGTCGCTGTACCGCACCGGCTGCTGCGAACGATAGGCGACTGGAGCGGCATGTAAAACGGTACCGTAGTACGGCATCGGCTGCGCCGGCTGGAGTGCCACAGTCAGAAGAGCACGAGTGAACTGCGGCGATGCCGGTTCAACGCATCTGCATAGGTCGCACGACGGTACTTGGCTGGTGCTTGCTGAGCGTTGTGATGCGACAAGGCGTCACTTCGCTCACGAAGAGCCTGGTGCAATACGATGTTCTAGCAGGGCCAATGCGCCGATAGCAGCGTCTTCATATTCCAGAACGGAATCGTAATCTTCGGCCACCTGCTCGTCTGTTATGAAGGTCTCCAGCTCAACGTTCAGTGCAAATAAATCTGCCTTCACCGCGTGCAGTCGGCTATGGAGCACGTGAAGCTCAGAGAGGTTGAACTGTTCTGCATTGATGAGTTTGTTCACATCATCCACCGTCCTTATGCATTCGTTCCGACGGGACGCCCGCTTCTTATCGACATAATCCATGACGGTCTGGTTGCAGACGGACTTGCCAGATTTGAAGCAACAGCTCGCGGGAGTGAAAGCTGGCTTCCCGGGTTTCGGCACCAAAAACGACGTGGAAAAGTCCTTTCTGCATCCTTTACTGGCACAGAGTGCAATGCCGTCCGAACATGGCGTCCAAGAAGCAAAGCCAAGGCCACCAAGCTCTATACCCACTACACTCCCCTAGTTCCTCGTCGTCTTCACCGCGACGAGCACAATATTCTACAGCCAGTGTACTGTGCGTTTTCAGTGCACGTTAAAGAACCTCAGGTGGTCTAAATTCCCGGAGCCCTCCACTCCTTTATCTCCTCTCTCTTTCACTCCCTTTCCGCCCACCCCCATGGACGCTTAGCCGTGCTCCCTACATGGGCTGCAGAAATTAGCGTCCTTTTCTAACCGAACCACAATCATCATCATCATCATCAAAGAAAGAGCGCAGAGGTGTGCACGAGCTCCGGGTAGCCCGAAATCCCGACCCGGCCCGCGGGCCGGGCTCGGGCGGGCCGAAGTATTTTCACCTCGGGCCCGGGCCGGGCTCGGGCTACTTGGAGTTTTATCGGGCCGGGCTCGGGCCCGGCGCAGAGCCCGACTCAAGCCCGAAATATAGAGAATGAGGGGGAATTGTTTTCCAGCACGCATACAGCGCCTTTTCCGCGACCGTCCTTTACCGCTTTTCCTTTCCATTCGCTACTTTAAACAAAAGGGGAGCAGGTAAAGCACTGCCTCTGTTGCACTCCGACAAACAGAGAAGTAACACCACCTGAGCTAGTGACGGCGCCACGCGACTGTTCGCGTTAGATTTAAGGCCAAATCCCACATGAGTGAAAATGCACGCGACAGCGACGAGCGACGCTTGCATGGGCATACCCCATACACGTGACGGCTTTGGCGGGAGAACTCCTTTGTTGCTGGCATGAGGCAAAGTGGTGCGCTGTCGCAGGTATGCAATGCAAATAAAAAAATTGTTGCGTATTGGAAAGTAAAACGTTTACCGGTGTCTCGCAATATTTTTTATATGCACGTGCATAATTATTACGTTATTTGTTGGTGCACAGCTGATGTGCTTAGTACGTCGCTGATGTACATCCAGTTCGGGTGTTT
>JABSTT010004381.1:0-22484 GCA_013339685.2 Hyalomma asiaticum | reverse complement strand
CCCTGATACTTCTGGACTCCTGCTGAAATGCATGCAGAAGCCTCACTGGCCAGCCATCCCGGCGCCATGCGGATAGTGTGGCCAAAAAGCAGGCCACTCCCGAGAAGGCAGACACCATAATGAGTATGCTTTATGCACATTTCTAGGAATAGTTAAAAAACTCAGTATCAATGTGTAACTGATAGTTGAAATGGCTTACAGTGAAAGAATTTATTAATTCACTTGCGCAGCCACATCTTCAGCACCTTGAAGATGTGACATGTAGCGATAGTAGCAAGCTTTACTATATATGCAATCCCATAATTCATGATGCGCTCACATGAACACTAATTTGATACTAAGCTGGGTGGAAACATTGTAATTTTTGTTTTGCTATTTCATCACAGAACAGTTCGTGGTATTGTTGCAGCAGCACGCAGCTAGCGGGTGAAATTTTGAAATTCTTGATAACAGTGGAAACGTTTAGTATAACTGCTTACGGCTAGCTGAAAAGGTGACATAGCGGGTCATGATTACCATATTATGGTGACTTTCACGTGTTGGATCGCATCAATCGACAATTTCTCCAACTAAATTTTTTGGTGTTATTACTGCCTAAATGCTGTAATAATTCATTGTGAATCATGCTTTGACAGAATTTTAGGGTCAGTGAAAGTATGCAATGTGAAAGGGAGATCTGATGTATGTTAACCTCATTTAATGTAACCCGAGTGGACTGGAACGCTGCTACTGTTTTACTTATTGCTGCATTAAAATTTGGGGTTCGGCATTTGGTAGATGACTAAAGCAAATGGACAAAGTTTGTTCTGAACATATTGTGTGGTGGCTAGGAAATTTGTTCCAGATCAAATTAACTAAAAAATAAAGTGGCTTCAACATGAGTTACTGGAGTTGGTTAAATGTATAGAATATACAGTTGTCTAATTATGTTTGATATCAAATTAACTAAGAAGTAAAGTGAATTGAATGTGAATTACTGAAATTGATTAAATGCATAGAGTATGACAATTCTCAAATTAATTTAATCTGGTTCCGATCTTCAACTTGCCCCTTGCAGATGTCATCCAGAAGGTGGTGTTGAAGTGCCCAAGCACTGTGGTGCCATCAAAAAGGCTCGCTCATGGCCAGCACTGCAGGATATATTTGCCGAGGTGGGCAGATTAGACCAAAGAGTCAGGCCATCTGCCCATAATTCAACATCAATCATTGATTTCTTCCTAGTTTTAAGTTCTCTCAAATAAACTATATTTTTATGCCTCACTTTGCATGGTTATTACAAGGCACGTTCACAATATGTGCAATATGTTGCTGCACTGTTTCTGTGAATCTGGTTGGCCCTTGTACACAGTGTTGCCCAATGGGCCCGTGCGCAGTGTGGCAGGTGCCACCTGGCGGCCATTGCGCAGTGTACGCAGTGTCTCCCAGTGTGCAGTGTCACCCAGTGTGCCAGTGCGCAGTGCGCAGTGTACGCAGTGTGCAGTGTACCCAGTGCGCAGTGCGCAGTGTACGCAGTGTGCAGTGTACCCAGTGCGCAGTGTGCAGTGTCCCAAGTGTGCAGTGCCACACCGGTCCGATAATCAGGTGGCACTGGCCCAGTGCCACTGTTTTTTCCAATAGGGGAGACCCAAATTGTCCGGCAGCCGGCGGCCGGTGCCGGCCGCCGGCGGCGATGTGACCAATCGGCGAGCGAGGATTGGTTGCTATGACCATACTCGCGAGCCGCCGAGACGGCGTCGTCAGCCTAGCAGCGGTTCGCATTTTTTTTTTCTTTTCTTCGTACCCGATCCTCGACTTCGCAAAAGAAAATTCCACACGACGAGTGTTTCAGAGACGTTTGTACCCGTTTTATTAGGATAAAATAAACCCAGATTACAAATATATAGACACATAAATAATGTTGATCAAGAATTTATTTACACGAAAAGTACATGCACATTGTAACATTGGAATTGCCCGTGCCGCGATATTGTGCTCGGGGTGCTGGAAACAGTATTTGCTGTACGTCACGATGCTATTACGAAATTCAGAAGAGCAAGTGATCGGCGGCGTAAAATTAGATTTGAAGACGATCGGACCACAAGAAGCGGCCACCGGTGTGGCGCCGGCAAAAAAGCAAACTGGTCGCTCTAGCCCGCAAGAGACAGCATGCTAGGAGACAGCGCACTAGCCCGTGTGGCACTTACCTTTCAGTGCGCAATCGTGGCTCACACAGACCTACAATACGACACGAACACACAGATGCACGTGGTTTTGTTTTTGCGATCAGCACACCGCTTGACAACACCACTTACTGCACGCACAGCGCTGTTTTTCAATCAAGTCGAGCAGCAGAGCTAAACTTGAACGGTCGTCGATGTGTCGATATATCCAGCTTGGTTCCATTTCAAACATTCGGTGTCGTGCCTAAGGAGTACGCCGATGTCGTAGTATGAGGCAGCACACCAGGTGATTACATCCACCGTCGTTACGATATATCCGTGTTCGTGCCGTCATCAGGCGCCACAGCTTCACAATTTGTCACACAAAAAAAGCAGCCCCGACTAAGTTCGCGGCGTCGACGCATAGAGAACGCAAAGCGAGTGAAACGTCGCCTCCACACGATCATGCAGCGACTGTGCGAGACTCGAAGCGCGCACAACGTCGCCGTCCGTTCGTGTCACGTGACTGCCGCGCCGGTGAAACGTGCCGGTGTGCAGTGTGGACAGCGCTCGCTCGGCTGCCGTCTCCAACCTCCGGAGGCCGGCGTGCCGTTGCGGCGAGCTTGCCGGTAGTGTGGGCTCCTGCACGTGCTCGCCCGCGAGAGACAACGTTCGCGCAGGCAGCGTCTCCTAGCGAGTTCTTGATTGAGAAATACCGACTGCTCGCGTTGGAGAAGCGTTCACCGGCAACCCGTATATATATATATATATATATATATATATATATATATATATATATATATATATAATATATATATATATATATATATATATATATTAGGCACTGCATCTTGACTGCAATGAAGTGCTGGTGGGAGATTCACTTGTGCATTGTGCATAGTTGAACCGTGAGGATTCGTAGCATGCGCGAGATGTTATAAAACTAGATGGCGGTACTTGTAGTTGATGATGAAAGATGCGAAATGTTATAATAGGTTGATGACATTTACTCAAGTGTTTCACATTTAATTGTGGGGCGAATTCCACGGAAGAGTTTCACGGTTTACCGATGATTCCTTCCGGAGCTTCGCCCCACTCATCATCATTCACCCCGTGAATATGCTCTGATTTTTTTTTCTTTATTGAACTACGCCACGAAGCGCACATGGATACATGCACCACGATGACAGTAAATACCCAACATTAACGAAAGACTAAGCGTTTCTAACGCGTTTGTGCTCGCGCGTTACGGCCCGTGTAAAAAGCTGGTGTAAGACGCTGTGGCCTCTCCGCCTTATACTCTCTCAGCAGTCACGTGATGGCGTCGGCAAACGCGTTGCGCGTTTCGACCTGTGTAAGGGGCTGCGTAAGATGTCTTTACATGATGATCGACTGGGCGAATTACACGGAAGGTTCACGGTTTACCGATGATTCCCCCCGGAGCTTCGCGCACTCATCATCATTCACCCCATGGATATGCTATGATTTTTTTTCTAGTACACTCTAATTATGGGAAGTACAGGCTTCGGATCTGCGTCGGAGGGATTTCGTTCTTGAGACTCGCGACGATTGAGACCGTGGCATGTAAATCATGACACTCATGACATGCATATCATGATTTTCATGTTATGACCTGCCATTGATGTTCGTCAGGCAGTCATGTTGTGGCATGCCAATTTTCGTATACATCCCGTTAACGAAACGCGTGGCATGTAAATCAGGTCGACCATGACCTGCATATCATGATTTTCATGTTATGACCTAACTTTTATGTTCGCCATACAGTCATATCGTGGCATACCAATTTTTGTATACATCCCATTAACGAGACGACCAGGAGAGCGCCAAGACTGTGACATGTAATTCATGCCGCTCATGACACCCATGTCATGATTTTCATGTTATGACCTGCCATTTATGTTCGTCAGGCAGTCATGTTGTGCCATACCAATTTTCTCATACATCCCATTAGCGAAACGGCCAGGAGAGCACCAAGACCGTGGCATGTAAATCATGCCGCTCATGACATGCATATCATGATTTTCATGTTATGACCCGTCATTTATGTTCGTCATGTAGTCATGATGTGGCATACCAATTTTCGTAAACATTCGATTAGCGAAGCGGCCAGGAGAGCACAAAATGGCAGGCGGATAGATAGATAGATAGATAGATAGATAGATAGATTAGATAGATAGATAGATAGATAGATAGATAGATAGATAGATAGATAGATAGATAGATAGATAGATAGATAGATAGATAGATACGCTCAAACCAAGGAGGTTCCATTATAACCTCCTTGGCTCAAACTCGCCGAAGTTCGCTAAGAAATGCTTCGCATTTAATACTAAACTTATCGTTTGCTTCGGCGTCTGCTCCGTCCGAGCTAGGGAACCGCCAGCGTCTCTCGCAGACGCTATTGAGAACAGCACGCGTTTGGCCTTTTATCATGGTTTCTGAAGACTGCTGACACAGGTGACTGTTTCAACGGCTCAGGCGGCAGCTGGAAGCCTGTGGCATCCTGATAGTTGTTTTTTCTTTTTTCGTTACCGACTGCGACTGAAGCGCGCGCCCCACTTGTCGTGATTTGCGCGTATCCACTATGCAACAGGAGGCTGCAGCTTGGATGCAGCAGCCCTTCATATCAGAAGTAAGTGTGTGTTTACAATGACAACGAAAACGAAGGAGATCGAATTCGCAAGCGTCTGTATGCTCTGACCGCCCTTTCGAATGCACCACCGCACAACGGCAAGCAAGTGCATGAACGCGGCTTGAACGCCCACATTCGCAAGCTCGCTTTTCGCGCAGGCTTTCTATCGAAAGTGCACCAGACCATTAACGAGAAAATACTGTGTGGCGAGCACAATGAAACAGGCTGGCGGAATCACGTCATGTGGCAATGCGACGCTTGTTTTTCGCGTTGTGCTAGCTTTGGCTGTAGTCGAGGCTGGTTATCTTTCTAGCTTTTGTTTCTCCCGAGTGTGTTGCGCGCCTCGAACAACATCGCGGCAGCGTACGCGGCAAACAAAACCAAAACTGCAGAAGTAAATGGTTTGTGCACACTTCGAAAGCCAACGCGAACCAGTCCGAAGCCTGTACTTCCCATAATTCCCATGGTGGTTGAACGATCGCAGCGCCAGATGACCCTCTAGTTTTATAGTAAGAAACTCTATGCTACATGGGTTGCAGAAATTAGCGTCCTTTCCTAAATGTTTCTTAGGGGCTTCGCCCCTAAAAAAAGCATTGTTGAATGTTAGCACTGTGTGTGTGTTACGCGTCTCTTGCTCTGTCCCGTCGTGGACGCGGCATACAGTGGTCGCCACCTTAAGTCGGAGTTCACTTCCTATCTGATGCATGCTCCGGCTCGATCTCTCCGTCGGCGGTCTTTATGAGCTTTACGCCTTGTTCTGCCGCTTCATCCGCGAGTAGGATGTTCTCTGCTTTCTGCAGGGTCAACTTGGCTCGGGCAAACAAAGCCCTTTCGGTGTCGACGCTTCGAATGCCGCAAACTGTCCTGTCCCGCAGCATGCGGTCCAACATCGCACCGAATTACATCTGTCGGCGCTATACAATACTGATTTACATGCCACAGTCTTGGTGCTCTCCTGGCCGTTTCGTTAATGGGATGTTTACGAAATTTGTTATGCCGCAACATGACTGCATGACGAACATAAATGCCAGGTCATAACATGAAAATCATGACATGCATGTCATCAGCGACATGACTTACATGCCACAGTCTTGGTGCTCTCCTGGCCGTTTCGTTAACGGGGTGTTTAGGAAAATTGGTATGCCACAACACGACTGCATAATGAACATAAATCACAGGTCATAACATGAAAATCACGACATGCATGTCATGAGCAACAACTTGATGAGGGCTAGTTGGTGCATATCCACAGCAAAGAAGTAACAGCGCAAAGGAACACAGACGACGCAGAAACGAAGACCACAGGACAAGCGCTGTCCTGTGGTCTTCGTTTCTTTGTCGTCTGTGTTCCTTTGCGCTGTTACTTCTTTCCTGTGCATGTCATGAGCGACATGATTTACATGCCACGGTCTTGGTGCTCTTTTGGACGTTTCGTTAATCGGATGTTTACGAAAATTGGTATGCCACAACATGACTGCATGACGAACATAAATGCCAGGTGATAACATGAAAATCACGACATGCATGTCATCAGAGACATGATCTACATGCAACGGTCTTGGTGCTCTCCTGGCCGTTTCGTTAAAGGGGAGTTTACGAAAATTGGTTTGCCACAACATGACTGCATGAGGAACATACATGACAGTCATAACATTAAAATCATGACATGCATGTCATGAGCGACATGATTTACAGGCCACGGTCTTGGTGCCCTCCTGGCCGTTTCGTTAATCGGATGTTTACGAAAATTGGTATGCCACAATATGACTGCATGGCGAACATAAATCCCTGGTCATAACATGAAAATCATGACATGCATGTCATCAGCGACATGATCTACATGCCACGCGTTCCGTTAATGGGCTGTATACCAAAATTTGTACGGCACAATACGACTGCGTGACGAACGTACATGACAGGCCATAACATCATAACATAATAGGCTTCCTTATCTGTTTGCTCATTAAGTTGTTTCTAGCATATAAAGAACGAGTCCTTGATCCCTTCCCTTTCGTTAGGCCATAACATGAGAATCATGACATGCGTGTGGGAGCGGCTTTGTTTACATTCCACATTCTTGATGCTCTTCGGCCGTTTCGTTAACTTCATATGTACCAAACTAGGTGTAGCGAGACAACAATGCAAATACATTTTACGTTCCTGATGCGTGCTTCGCATTTTCTTGATTCCCACTGCATGTGGGATCTGCCAATTTTTAATATGATACGTTTCCAACAATTCTCTGGCGGTCTGATCCTTACTTTGGTCAAGAATTAATCGACGTTTGGGCAAAGTATGCCGCAATGCGGTATGGTTGACCATTATGCATTGTGATGCATAAGCACCAACTTGCCCAAGAAGAAGCACTTTTACTATACCTCTCTCGCCTTCACGTAGTACTGGGCTGAGGGCTTGAGCCCGAAGGAAGAAGTGGGCGCGGAAATTCAGCACCTTAAAGATTGCATAGAAATGCACGCGCATTTATTCTATGATTTCATCATGATGATCATTCTCCTTTCACAAACCAGAGAGATCATCCGGCTTAACAGGAACCTGTTAAAAGTAAAGACCTTGCGCATCACCGCTGAGGTTGTAACGGTCTTCAGCCACTTTTCTGCAAATCTAAGAATGTCTTGCCAGCAAAACGGGGCACAAATAGTGATCGGCGCCGGTGGGCAGCATTTATGCGAGCCGACCACTGCAACTGGTTGGGCTCATTGCCAGTGGGGTGTGTATCAAGCAGTAACAATTAACGTAGTAAGCCTTCCTCTCAGTGGAATATCTGCCGACAAAATCAGTGACGTTATCGTCATTGGAACTTCATTTGACTACATTGTCAAATAGACTTTATTCACGGTATTCTTTCTGTTGCTATCAGGAAAGATAAGTTTGCAACGATGTGTATAAATGGTGCAGGGCAGTCATAATTGTTGCATGCCTAACACTGCTCGTCATTTTATGATTTCTATTAAGGAATTATTCGTCGCACGTCTTGTGAATCATCTTGCGAAATTTCAGCTCCTGTTTCAAGATCAATTTGAATTTCTTCAGGGGTTTTCTACCGCTCCAGAGTTGTCGGTACTAAGAGAAGAAATTTGACACGTGCTATTAAATATAGCAACTTTATTGGTTACGTCTCCTCTGATATGACTCAGCCCTTGGACTCGGTCAATCATACACATGCTCTGAATGAACCGTCTCTTGAACCCAGTAAGAGCTCAGAAAAATAAATGTGTTGCTTACCGTCCCAACAGGAAGATGTGACTACGAGGGTGTCCGCAGGGTAATGTTAGGCAGGTTGGGTTTGTGCAGCAAAACTGCACAAACAAGAAATTTTTCGCATTTCACCCTCGTTGAAATGAAGCTGCTGTGGTCTGTCTTAGATTATCCGTGCCTCCATATTCAACACTGTGGCCGTTTAGCCACCACAGCGGGTGAAGGTTTTGTTCAAGCAACCTCCTCAGCGTTGTTTTATTTTCTCTTCAGCCTGTCAGACAACAGAACGTGACTGCGCGTGCGCAGGTGAGCCTCGGGTGGGGAAGCGTTTGCACGAAGCTCTTCGTGTATGCCAAGGAATGGCAAAAGCCAATAAACGCGGGTTCGATCCCGGCCGCGGCGCTCGCATTTTCGATGGAGGCGAAAATGCCAGAGGCCCGTGTACTGTGCGTTGTCAGTGCACGTTAAAGAACCCCAGGTGGTCTAAATTTCCGGAGCCCTCCACTACGGCCTTTCTCTCCTATCTCTTTCACTCCCTTTCCCCTACCCCCACGGACGCTTAGCCGTGCTCCCTACATGGGCTGCAGAAATTAGCGTCCCTTCCTAACCGAACCACAATCAATCAATCAATCAATCAATCAATCAATCAATGAAGCCATTGATGAAGCCATGTTTACGTGTAAAAATAGAATGGGAAGCGGCAACGTTCGTACAGCTATGGCCTGTGGTGATGAATTGCTAGAAATGACACCAACAGTGCAGCCACAGCATGCAACTTTTCAGGAACGTCTTAAGTTGGCTTAAACGTTATCAAGGCGTCATTACTAAGCATGCATTTTTGCCTTAAATGCGCGCGTAAGAAACGAAAGGTGAAGTTGCCATTGAACCACTTTCAGCATGACGCTAGCAACGAAATGCACGCGTGAGTTCTTAGAGAGCATGCTTTCCACTTCAATATGGTCTCCTGATCTGTAATTCAATACCGAAGACGACAATTTTTTCTGGACGTTCCTCCAGCTTGAGGACTTCTTTATCATGTTATGTCATCTAACGTGCTCGTGATTCTGGTCTTCGTATTATCTGTCCCCCGATGCCACCTGGTAGCCGTTTGGTTTGCTCAAACGAGAGAGCGACAAGGAGGGTGATTGTGCGTCCAATCCTCTATAGTGATGAATTTTTCGGTTACTATGGAGCCTCTTTTATGATTAATCCTCAATGCTTTGCAATAGTGTTTGCAAAACGTACAGGTGTACGACAATTTTTTTCAGCTTTGGCGAAGATTATTTTGTGAGCTTCGCCAGTAGAGACGAGGTAGCTAGGTACTTAAAGCTGAATACAAGTATCATTGAAGGCAAAAATGACAAACATTCGTTGTAAGTTCTGCAGCATAATAAATTAGCGGGCATGCTTGCCTGCTTCAGTAGTGCTTCTTTAGCAAACTAATAATAATGCGTGCTGCTTATTATGAGCAGAAATGCCTTGTGGACGTGTGAAATGAGATATTCTTTCCTCAAGCGACTGTTAACAAACTGTGCCTATACGTCAAGAATAAACATCGGTTCTTGAACGACATCCTATAAGAAAAATGTCGTGGGATTTGCAGTGATAATACGGACAAGGTAAAAATGCAAGGCGCTTACTAGAAAATATCGCCAGCAAAAATTCAAGTACTAGCTTTCATGTCTGCAGCTTTTATACTTACAAGATGCTTCAAACAAGCTCCAACGCAACAGGATGCCAATATCGTGTTCAGCGCACTTTAGCAAATAGACACCTAACGATGCATGTGCTACAACCGACAATGGAACGACCTTACTAAATAGAATCACGCTTTGTGAATGCAACAAACTAATTCGAATATGGATCTAAAACTCCTCCAAGGAAGCTAGATGCTTCTTACCGGTATATTCAGAGCCCCTACGATTATATCATTAAAAGCAGACAGCAACCGGGTACAGATCTGAAAAAAGAGCCAGGCCTACGCGGAATCGCAGGACAGTGACAGAGTGACATGGAGGAGCGACCTTCTTAGAGGCCATTTTAAACGCTTGATGAAACTAGTGCAACTAGAGGTGGTAGGTATCCCCTGCGCCATAACTCATATCATTTCGCCAAGGAAGGAAGCACCCACTACGCCATAATTACTACGGTATTATATCTGTATATCTGCACATCTCAGAGAGTCTCTTGGCGTCGATTTCCCGAGAACGAACCGAACTCTCGGCTCACCGTCTACAGCGAGCTGAGGTTTGGACTTCCCTCTGCACACTTGTCTGTTGTGCCCGGCGTTGCCTTGCTGCAGCCACGCGCGTAGCTTTGCGATTCGCTTCTTCAGCAGCACACCTTACGAAGAGGCGCCATCAGGTGCATCGAAGAGCCAAGTCAGGTTGCTGTCGGGACTGCGCACGTCGCCTGCCGGATGACGCATTGCACGATACGACGAAACTGGTTCACGAAGGCGGCTCTTCGGAAATAACGAAGACGGAAAAGTTGAAGAAGATTGTTCCATAATGATGATATTGATGATGCCTCTGCAATGGTTTCAGAGCTACAAAGCATGCACCCCTGTGTTCTTGCAAATGATTCCTCGACCTCGTTATGCAATCCACTTTCCGCGACGTGTAGTGGCATAATTCTGCCACGTAACATTACATTTCTTAATGCGATTCCTCGGCAGACGTTATACCTCTTTACGTCTTTTAGCGCATATTTTTCAAGCGCAGGCGGAGCTCAGTGGTAGAATACTCGAGTGCCACGCAGAGGGTGTGGGTTCGAATCCGCGCAGAGGACGTGGTTTTGAATCCTCCTCGGCCCAGGTTATCTTTTTTCTAAAATTTGCGCTATAGCGGGTATGGGCAGCAGGCGGCGGCGGCTGGCGGACAACTAGGGCGCAAAAAATCGGCCGTTGTTATGATGTCGTAAGAGCTTACGCTGTAGAACTCGTCTACGTGATCACGCCTTGTGCTGCATTGAATAGAAGTATGCAGACCAATAATCCACTGGTGAAAACTGTTTTACAGCGTAGGCTGGTAGCTAGGGGCTCATTGCAGTGACCGGAATTGGTGACGATGTCCGCCACCGCAGCCAACCCGTTCGTAACCGCTGTCAGCTTCAATGTGAAAAAATAAAGCTCTGTGCCTGTGCATATTTCAACGCAAGTCAATAGGAGTGGTGCCGCTACAACCCTGACAGACCCTCAATCGCTTGGTTCAGCATTTGCATTCTTAGCCACAACTATGATATCGATTGATATTCAGAGATGACAATGACACCGAGGCTTTGTTTCCGTAGCTCTCTGGCTCGTACCCCATATGCGGAGTTTCCTGTTTAACAAGGGACATTTTACCTCAAGCTAGAACAGATTTGCTGTTAATACATCTGAGTATGGTGGCCATATAGATCTGAGACTTCAAAGAAGTCGTCTTATAAGAGGACTGCTAAGATGTAGAAGACGACGATGAAGAAGAAGAAGCAGAAAATGCAGCCAACGGAATAAGAAAATTAGGGGGAGGAGAACCAGGAATAGAATAAAATTGAGAGATGAACGCATATCTAACTTTCCCGCAGTGTTGCGTCTGATGCACAGGACGCTGGGTATTTAGAGGTGCGAAGCGTTCCATGCAGACTTAGGCAACGGTGAATCTATCTATCTATCTATCTATCTATCTATCTATCTATCTATCTATCTATCTATCTATCTATCTATCTATCTATCTATCTATCTATCTATCTATCTATATCTATCTATCTATCTATCTAGCCGCTTTTCGCGTACTTCACGGTTCACAACGATTATGTGTGGCGCATACCCGTATTCCACGTCCTAGGTGGGTTATGCATCACCACTGAGTAAACCTTAATGTTTATAGCATCGATGTCCATCAAGGAACTGCTGAAGGGGACACCGGAAAAATTTTTACAAGTCCTTGCGTGGGCAACATTAGAGAAGAACATTCGTGAGAGCTTGTTATAGTTGGGAGGTAAAGCACCTGAGCTGAAAAATTTTTTTAAATGTACTGTGAGAGAAAAAATCCGATGGTTTGTGGCCTTAGCTGAGGCAAGTGCGCTCCACCGAAAGCGCGACAGGTGGGTAGCTCAAGCTGAACGACAATGTATATATAGTTATGGGACCCACGTGGCAGCACTGCCTGTCCTTGCGGTCACTTTAGCCAAAAAAAAATCACAGCATATTCACGGGGTGAATGATGATGAGTGGGGCGAAGCTCCGGAAGGAATCATCGGTAAACCGTGAAACTCTTCCGTGCAATTCGCCCCACAATTAAAAGTGAAACACTTGAGTAAATGTCATCAAACTATTATAACATCTCGCATCTTTCATCATCAACTACAAGTACCGCCATCTAGTTTTATAACATCTCGCGCATGCTACGAATCCTCACGGTTCAACTATGCACAATGCACAAGTGAAATCTCCCACCGGCACTTCATTGCAAGTCAAGATGCAGTGCCTATATATATATATATATATATATATATATATATGGGTTGCCGGTGAACGCTTCTCCAACGCGAGCAGTCGGTATTTCTCAATCAAGAAACTGGCTTGGAGACGCTGCCTGCGCCAACGTTGTCTCTCGCCCTCGGCGCGTGCGTGCCTCCCGGCAGGCACGCGCCGGTGGCTACCTACTACTACTACTACTACTACTACTACATACATACATCGGGGACGCACGACCCACGCCTTAAGGAGCTTCGCCCCTGAAAAGCCGACTTTATGACTGTTGAGGCGAGACCTCGCCCGCCCCTCCTACCCCCCTGGCCTCTCATGGTTTTCCATACCTATCTAGAACGGTAACGCTATCGTGCTGGAAACTTAAAGGCGAATTTTAGGCGTCCGCAAATGGGCTCATGCATCATTGTAACGTGTCTTTCTCTTCGAAGAGACTGATGCCTATTCTTTGACACGAGTACCAACGTCACGTCGTGCTATGAGCTGCCCTTTAAGCGTCAAAACAGAAGCTGCGTGCCACGGAAGCCGATGATTACGCGCACAACCATTCAGTTTACACAAAGACATCGATCAGCTTCGTAACGTGTGGCATAAAGTCAAACATTACAGCGTACAGGCAGCTCGTTGCTGCCTGTTTCGTATGAGGTTGATGCCCAAAGTATGCGATACCCTGTGGGATTTTTCTCCTGCGCTTAAAAATTCCGAGTCAACACTGCAAACGTGGCATTGTGAATATTTTGGCGCAGCTTGTTCTGAAACAAGGAGCCGCCGACTATACACGTAAGCTAGGAGCGTCCTTTTTTTATGACGGTACTGACATTCATGCAAATTTTCTTGCAGAAAGGCGCTTGCCATGTTGGCACAGAAAATCTGTGCCAAGGCGAAAATACTTACCTTGTGCTTAAGCTATATTGGAATGATTAACTTGTGCTTATAACAAGTTTGTCAGCACTAGAGCATCTATTGAAATGAGAAGGTTATAGCTTTAAAGAATATGCGGCGTACCCAACGTTTAGAAGTTTAGGAAATATCATATAATTTGAAATAACCATACGCGAAACTTTAGCGACAATATGAAAACTAGCGCACCGATTGGGCAGGAAATGAGGCAACTATGTCACATCAGAGGGGAACTTCTCGTGTCGAAGAAATGGCGAACTTGAACGAATGTGCCTCGCAGTAGAACACTGTCGAGGAAACAGCCGACTCATCTCGCTTGACATTGCGGATCGTTTAACGTTTTCCTGTAATGTTTCATGACTCGTCTTTTTCGTCGTCGCGCAGCGAAATGCTCGAGGGCTGCCTTTTCAGCGCTTCTGTCATACAGGCAGTGCGTTAGGTGAAAGAGAACTTTGCACCCTATTTCTATTTTAAAAAGAAGCACCACATATAAACTGCAAAGAAGAAACGGTACATACTGTATGTGAAACTATTTTCCGATTTTTTTTTTACCTGAGTTTGCTGCAACGCTCCTTGCGTCGAATTTGGTCACTTTTATGTGTAGGAAGATCCGATCTGACATAAGACCGTGCCTACGACTGATAAAGAAACACTAATTAACAAGGATTTACTAATCAGTAGTTTTGATTTTGGCCGCTACGACACATGCGCTCCTCGGCTTACAGTTAGTGTGCAAACACGGAAAATTCTTATGCTAAAATCATTTTTAAAAGTTGCCTGGCGCAGTGCGGTAGTAATTCCAATGTTTAAAGGAGGAATCCGAAGGAAGGTGAATAATTACCGTCCTATATCCCTTACATCCATCTCTTGTGATCTTTTGGAACATATCATAGCTAAGCATATCGTTTGCTACTTGGAAAATAACTCATTGCTTCACCCCCACCAGCATGGATTCAGAACGGGCCTGTCCACTATCACACAACTCATACAAACAATTCACAATTTCGCTAAGGCAATTGATACCAGGGAGCAGGTTGATGTGATAACCATAGATTTTGCCAAAGCCTTCGATAAGGTGCCCCACAATAAGTTGATTTACAAGCTGGAAACAGTTGGACTTAATGCCACTGTTATAAAGTGGATTAAAGCGTACTTAACCGATCGCAACCAGAAGGTAAGAATGGATTGTCATGTTTCCGATTCACTGGCCGTGCTCTCGGGAGTACCGCAGGGATCTGTGCTGGGACCTCTCTTATTTTTGGCGTATATCAATGACCTTTCTGCTGTCATGGAGCCAGGTGTAGAGCTTAAACTGTTCGCGGATGACTGTTTATGTTACACTACAGTACGAAACAAGGAGGACCAAGTTAAAATTAATAGATCTTTACAGGCGTTGAGCGAATGGTGGAAGAAATGGAATATGGAAATTAATTATTCTAAATCCACATACCCACATATTACTACAAAGAAGTACCGTCTTTCGTTTTCATATACCATTGGAGGTAAGTGCTTAATAAATATTGCTCGCTTTAAATATCTGGGATTAACGATATCGCAAAATTCATCCTGGAGCGTAAACATAAACAGTTTGTTCAAAGGCATACGGGAGGCTATGTTTCCTGCAAAAGAAACTAGAGGGTGCAACACCCGATGTGAAACTTTCTGCGTACAAAACCTTTGTAAGGCCAGTTATTGAGTACGCATCGGTGGTATGGAGCCCTCATCAAAATTATTCAAAGAAACAATTAGAAAAAATCCAAAGGTACGCCGTGCGATTTATATGCTCCCGGTATCGAGGGACACAGTCACTCACAGAAATGCTTCGTTCTTCAAACCTGGATCTGTTAGAAACGCGCAGGCGGAAAAATAGTCTGAAGCTATTATTTCAAATAAAAATATTAACAAGGAAGTATACTTACTGCCACCAGGTAAACAGAGCTCAAAAACTAACCACAACAGGACAATCCAAGCGTACATGACTCATACCGATAGGTTCAGATATTACTTCTTTCCGGACGTAACTGAAATAAGAAATGAATTGCCGATGTGTGTTGTCGAACAGAATGATTTGTCAAAATTTGAACAGACCTTGGAAAACTATCTGTGCGAGTGTACCGCTTGACCTTAGTGTAACCTGTATTTGTGTATTTGTGAATGATATTCCTGTTTGCTTTTATTACGTTACCCTCTCGCAAGAGAGTTGACAGTATTGTGAAAAAAACAAAAATGAAAAAATTGGCAGATCCCCCTTGCAGTGGGAATCAAGCAAATGCGAAGCACACATCAGGAACGTAAAGTGGATTTGCATTGTTGTCTCGCTCTACCGAGGTTGGTACATATGAAGTTAACGAAACGGCCGCAAGAGCACCATGACTGTGGCATTTAAACCATGCCGTTCATACACGGATGTCATGATGCTAACGTTATGACCTGTCATTTACGTTCGTCATGCAGTCGTGTTGTGCCACAGCAATTTTGGTATACATTACATTAACGAAACGAGTGGCATGTAGATCATGCCGCTCATGACATGCATGTCACGATTTTCATGTTATCACCTGTCATATATCATGTGTTGCCGCCCTGACGAAGACAAGTCCGCTTGTCGAAACGCTGGCTCCCGCGATATTCCCTGTTCTAACTCATACTTTGCGATTTGTTCATCGATTCAAGCATCCATCTTCCCCTGAGCTTCTCTTCTAGTTTGGATACGTCAATCAAGGTATCTTTGCTTTCCCATTACTACTGCAGCTGAGCTGTAAAGTAGTTAAGGCATCAAACCAATCTAGGAACCATATCACTTCAAAAATATTTGATTCACTGGGAAGAGGGAGCCCGCACCGTGTAGGGGCGTTAGTTTACAGACTGTGACATAATGTGCATGGCAGGCGGTCCCATTTCGAATACGACAATAACGTCCAGGAAACAAGGCAAGTATTCTACGCTCCTTCTCTTCCTGCTTAGCAGCGACGCAACTCTGCGGGGTCGCAACCCGATCGGCCACGGTCTGCTTCCAAGTGGCCCCCCGCGTAACCCCGAGAGCTGCGGTGTCACCGATTCCGCAACATTCTCTCACCCGAGCCGCCTTGTCTTCCTGCTTGACAAAGGGTATCGTCGCTGTAGCGCCATCACTTCGAGGAGGGAAAAAGAAAAGAAGGCGAGAGTGGGGCTGGTGACACGGAGGCATGTATATAAAACTGGCCGCTGGCAGATTGTTTCAACACATACGACACACTACACTCTTCAAGCACACAAGAAACGTCGGAGCTACTCACACGACCGTACTGCAAACCACTGTCATGTTGTGCGAGGTAGGTGTTCAGTTCAGTGCGGCTGTTGCCATTTTATTCAGTGGAACTGTTGCTGCTTGGTAAAGGAGCCCAAAGCCCATGCTGATGCTCGTGGCGTAACTAAAGCACGTTATGTTGTCTAATTTTTAATATATAAATCCTCAGCTAGCGCTCACTTTTCTCACGATGATTCACTTTTAGCCTGGCGAATGTGCACAAAACATATCGCAAGTAAAAGCATAGAATCGCCCATGTATGACAGTAAGGCTTCGTCTCGCTTAATGTAACCACATCTATATCAGCTTACAGATTTCATCATTTCATGTAATAACAAATGTTTTGTGCCAAACATCTCAGAAGTTGCGCGGAAGTCCTTGCGCATTATATAGTACTTCTCACTGACAAAATCTTGTGTGAGACTCAGCTTTCATAATTGCTATCAATAATACGATTTATCGCAAGCATAACGAAATTTCGCGTTAGGTTTCTACAATGAGCGTACACAAGGCGTGTTCAGTGCTGGCTGCTTTTAAGCAACTGGGGCAATGTGTACCAATTTCGCATGCACAAGGTCGATTGAAAGAGGATAATTTCACAGTAGTCAGTGGGTTACCCTTTTTATTTAGAACACTCGTGGTCGCCGACAGGAAGTGGCAGTACTATGCGGAGCAAAAATATAGGTACATACATGTATGTATTCATAATTACTAGGGTTTCATTACTGAAATGACGAAAATAGTTTGACATCAGAAATTCTTTTTATGTACCAAACCTATCCTTAAAATTTGGTAGCTGTGATCCTCATCCGCTACAGTTTTCTCAAGCATTCAACTAAACGTGGGCCCGAGATTTAAAGACCAATTTTTTTTGTTGATATTAGTTCAAGAACCTACATAGGATACAGAAATAAAAGCTCCGTTCAATAGCCAAAATATTTTTCTATGGCTCACGCCAACTATTATGCGCTGTTCAGGTTACGTGACAAAACTTATTCGGAATGACTTATCTCTCCGCGCGTGATAATTTTCATGCGGAGACAACCACCATTAGCCCACAGAAGAGCTTTGTCTATATATGCTATAACTGTAGCTCTGTGTGCGAAATCGGTGCATTTGTGGTGCTGTTTGCTAGATGTATGTCGAAAGTCGTAAAGTCGGCCTTAGCAGTTCTCTAAACGACGGAACGCCAGTTTCCGCGGTTCGCTGCTAGAAAGCGCGGTCATCAATAGACGTCAGTGGGAATTCCTAGAACTTAAAGTATTTGTAGGAGTGGAAAGAGGCCGAGAAAGAAACTGTGGGTGTGGTTAATGTTTCTTAAGTGAAATTTCGGCGCTAGCCTGTGATACGTTAACCTACGTATAAACCTAGGGTATACGTATGAATACCAAACGGCAGCTTTGTTGGTATATTTAATCACATGTGGCTAATACCCCTAATCCCTGGCTCATAACACTTGAATGTGCAACACGAGCCATACGCGATTTCTTCTATTTTCTTCCTCGCTGGATTTCCTTAAGGCCCCATATAATTTTACTCTCGCTAATCGTGATGTAACGGAACCGCGTGGAATATACTGATGGCTCATACATTTGCACGTTTTAATGCCAATTTTCATATACGCAGTATCACCGAGACGCGAATTTCTGTCTAACTCCTGCAATTTTTCTCAAACATTCTCGCTATGCTTTTGAATATTATGTGAGGATTCGAAGGTCAAGCGCGCCGTTATAGCCTTATGTCGCTGACAACTGCACCAAAAAAAAAAAAGGACGCTTAAAAATACGACAGTGATAACGAGACAAACAACACGCTTATGGAGCCTTCTCTATCGCCCTCTCACAGTCTTGTTTGTTCCGCTTCCAAAGCGGTATCATCAGATGATTTGATCCTGCTCTTGCAGGTGAAGCTCTCAAGCTGTATTTCCATGGGAATAACTATTCACTCTCCTATTATAAAAAAAAATGGCTTCGCGATACATACGGTAAGCTGCTCTTTTTCTTCCTTTTTTTTCTTTTTGCAGATTATTATTGCTACCCTTGCCGGCTGTGTCAGCGCGGGAGGTCAGTTTGGCTATCAAGGTCATGGCGGCTACTACGGCGACCCCCTGCTGGCTTCTGAAGCAGGTGGCAGTTTCGGGGCCGTGATCGGTTCTATGTGAGTAGCGTTCGGCGATTCTAGCTAGATATTAGCGCCGTGAGACCCAGTGTTTTATTGCACGCAACAACTGGCAGCAAAAGCGATCGAACACGCATCGATAATGTGCAGTGAGCAATTTAGGAGCACTCTTTTGTTTGAGACACTGCAACTTATTGTAGTCTCTTTCGCAATCACTCGACATCTCTCATGAGAACCCCAAATATGAGGTTTCTTTATCGAAATTTTATCTGAAGATTCCTGTCCGACATGTATAACAGTTCCATGGGAAGGTAATTCCTCTGTCTTACTCATATGGGCTTAATTGATGACGTGTCTCGAGAGCGGCCACATTATTGTATAGTTTGTTCTCAACTTATAGCGTGACCAATGAGCGTTGCTAGCGTGGAAATATCATGGGTATTTCACTTCATGAATTTCAAACGATTCTACAGCGCATGAGTCAGTCTACGAAGGCTTCGCTAGGACTCGCTTAATTAATAAGATGTGTTTACATAGGAATTTTCTACAGAGTAAGGGAAGACCGTATCCACCGCGTAACCGCTTTTCGTCATGTTTCACTTGAAGCAACCTTCCTTGCAATGTCAAAGCTCACCTTCAGCGTTCGTTTGCTTGCGAGCCCCTTTAGTGCTATAGGAATTTGAAAGCGCTAGGTGCTCATTCTAAGAATCTTCTACTCCGTTTAATTACTCCCGTATTTTAATGGAAAATATAAAAACTAATACAGCACAATAAATAAGTCATGTTGAAGCAGCGCCAGTAAGACGCGGCACATAACGTCGGTGACGGTTCCATTCATGCCTCGCATAGAAGTAGAAATTGTCCCTCTTAAGAAGATATTGAGATGTCTCAGTGGACTTTGAAACTTACCCGTTTACGCATTTCGTGTTCGTCGTACGTATAGCGGAAGATTGTTTGGTGTGACGTTGTTGGAGGCAATGACATATTCTTACTGCTAATTTGACCTAATACCGTCAGCACACATGGCTGTTTTGAGAAATTCCGAAGAGACATGTTCAGTGGAACCATGAGACACCACGAGTCTGGGTTCTATGAATGTGGAACCCTTTCCCTAGATTTACATTGCAACTTAAGTGCTGCCATCTTGAGTTATACAAACATATTGTAGCTCCCAGACACCGTGTGAGCTATATTGGTGAACTGATCAGTAACGTAACGTGGGTCTTTTGCCATTAAGCATTTTAAAGAGCTTGTATGGACCATGTGCGGCCAGCGCTATCCAGAGCCATCAGCGTACCCAGGTGTTTGTTTTGGACGATTATAGTTTTCATTTTTCGTTCTTGTACAAAAAAAAAGCTTCAATCAATCGGTATTGTAACTACAGCTACTTAGTTTCATTAGGGGCAGTAGTTCAACTGCACATAGATAAAATATAGTTAAATAAATAAATGCAACGTTCTCACTTACGTCGGGATCGGTCAAACTTACCCGACAAATGGTGGTATTTCGCAGGTGAAAACGTTAAATGACGATGTGTCACATGAATAAATGTGTCACGTGAAAAAGAAAAGAGTGCCTTCGACTAAGGATATTTTTCTGTCAATTTGTTGTGCACAGTTTTGCCATTGTTTGTTAAATATTATAAAAGAACATGAATTTTAAATCTGTAGTTTCGAATTTTGTTCTCAAACATAGTGCACGTCACGTCTTGAACCACGTTCTATTTATTCTGCGTATGTCGTAACAATGGATCTATCAAGCTATCGCCAGCTCGGTACATTTAGTCTGCACCTCTTTCAAAAGAGTGCATCCCTCTCTTACTGATAAACAATGCCGTTCGCCTGAGCAATCACCGTCAAGAACACGTGGCATCACGCGCTTTAGTACGTGAGCTCTTCTAGAGCTCACGTACTAAAGAGCTCTTATATTTTATTTTTGCGAGTTTCCCAATTTACCGAACCACGACCCATTCTTCCTTATAAGACTGATGTCATTGTGGCTGTGAAAACGCATTTTGCTAATAAGTGAACGAAATATGGCTTCGCATTATCCCTCCTTCAAGAATCGAACAGCACTTGGAGCAGTAAACGTTGTTGAGGAACCAAGCTACAGAAATATGACATTTACAAGAGCAAATGGCACGAACTTGTGCGTTCTCATTGTGAACTGAGAAGTAATATTACTTGAAATGTAGACAAGCTTTCCTTGCAAGAATCCTTACCAATCACATGACTTGCACCCGGATAGTTTACTGTGAAAAGTTATCTGGGATGATTGATTGATTTGTAGGGTTTAACGTCCCAAAACCAGTTCTGATTATGAGAGACGCCGTAGTGGAGGGCTCCGGAAATTTCGACCACCTGTGGTTCGTTAACGTGCACTGATATCGCACAGCACACGGGCTTCAACATTTCGCCTCCATCGAAATGCAGCCGCCGCGGCCGGGATTCGATCCCGCGACCTTCGGATAAGCAGCCGAGTGCCATAACCACTAGACCACCGTGGCGGGGCAAAAGTTATCTGGGAATTGAATTTCTGAAAAACAAAAAGACGGTATACGTGGTACAGGAACTGTACGCCTTCGTACTTTCAAGGGTCCTCGGGATCGCCTTAAGAAGTTCAGGAGCAATTATTTATCTAAATTATACAATGTTTCCAAACGTCGTACATACACACCTGTTCGTACAAGCTCGTTGGCGCTTCGGTATAGTTCAGTCCTTCCAGCAACGACCGTCCATGTTTAGCAAAATAACAGGTGAGTCTTCTGGCATATGTCAGTCACTTCAGCTTTTTTTCCTATCGAAGGCAATACTTGAGACAATTGAGGTTATTTAGGCTTGAAATGCAGAACATTTTGATTTGATTTCTGGGGTTTAACGTCCCAAAACCAGCTCTGATTATG
Source organism: Hyalomma asiaticum (assembly GCA_013339685.2). Taxonomy (NCBI): domain Eukaryota; kingdom Metazoa; phylum Arthropoda; class Arachnida; order Ixodida; family Ixodidae; genus Hyalomma; species Hyalomma asiaticum. Next base: position 800 of record JABSTT010004381.1, on the reverse strand, counting down.
AGAGACGCCGTAATGGAGGTCCCCTGAAATTTCGACCACCTGGTGTTCTTTAACGCGCACTGACAGCGCACAGCACACGGGCCTCAGCTTTTCGGCTTCATCGAAATGCAGCCGCTGCGTAGAACATTTTGTTGGTGAAATCAAAACAATGGTTCCTAGAGAAGCATCACGTTAAATATAATTGGTAGGTATAAATTTGTACGTGTTGTGCTTTGAAGACAAGGACTTTCATTGATTTCGCAATCATATAAATTATTTTTCATTGGAAAAATTTCGCTTAACATTCAAGCGGGCATGTCCGGCGCTACCGGTCATACATATCTTTTCTGTAAAATAAATGTTCTTTCTATGGAATCCCATCTCTGAAATACCAAATCTGAGTACAAGAGGACATATCTTTCTATCCATTCATCCCGCAGCCCCCGCAACCGTACAACTTTGGCTACGATAGCGTCGACGAGTTCGGCACGCAGACCTTCCGCAAGGAGCACGGCGACGCTACCAACGCCAAGAAAGGATCGTACGGGTACCGTGATGCGTTTGGCATGTTCCGGCGCGTCGACTACGTGGCCGACGAACACGGATTCCGTGCCAACGTGCAAACCAATGAACCGGGTACAGCGCCTGGAGCCAGCGCCGATGCTGTCTTTGATGCCAAGCCACTCCCCGGCTCTGCCGCTCTGATTCAGGGAGCTGCGTCTGGTCATTACGCCCACCACGCACACGCACCTGCAGGCGCAGCCTTTGGAGGTTTTAGTGGGCCGCTACCCTGGGCAGGTTGATATAGTGCGTGTGCCTGT
>JABSTT010004380.1:0-22049 GCA_013339685.2 Hyalomma asiaticum | reverse complement strand
CCATTCTATTTTCACCTGCTGCACGCTGGTGCACGATCACATAAGACTGCGATTGCTGCCAGCAGTAGCACTGTGAGACGGCAGATGTCCAGGGTCCTAGTTCGGCTCTTTTGTGAAACACAGATGTGTCAGCTCGCAACATGGGTACAGCTGTAGGTGTGTACAGGCACAAGTGTGCATGCTATTTACTTTCATTACTCTATTCGCTCTCAATAGACCTGCATGTCTGTGTGCTCTCCAAGATCCCTTTATCAAATTTGAAATCTTGTATTGTAGTAAGCCTGAGATCAGTAACTTGACTAATTTGATTCCTTTTCTCAACTGACACTTGTAGTGTCATGCCTATAGAAGACTGAGCGGCAGTGTGCACATCAAGCCTATACATTTTGCAGTGTAAGGCACCTGAAATATCTCTTTTTTCTGCCAATAGGGACACGCAAGAACAAAGTGAAAAAAATTCCGCAGATCTTATGCACTGTGGGAATCGGTATCATGCGTAGCATCCAGTAAGGAAATTGCCGGTGGTAAATCATGACGCATTAGTGAAGTGCTATGAATTGGATGAACATCTTTGTGCAAAGTGCATGAGTAGGTGCTTGCTTAATGTGGGATAATCAGGAAACTGCAGCACCGTGGCGACTGAATTGTAGCTCATGGTAGGACTTGATGTAATACAACATGGTAAAACTTTCCTTTACTTTGCAACTTATTCTGAAGAAGTCTGTGTGCCTCACCAGATGTTTCATTGGACCCTGGACTGCTATAGTAGGATGTAACGTTGGCACTCACATTGGTATACAGATTATTTGTCGAAGAGAAATGCATCTATGATACACTTATGAGCGTATGATGGGTTGCATAAAAGCCGAACACCTGTGGTGCATACCCAAATACCATGCACTGAGCACTGTGGCTGTGAGCCACATGGGATTGTAGAATAATTAATTGTGATGTACATGATGAGTATATCATGTTAGAGATGTAAACACCAATCATCCATGTCCATTGTAGGTTTGTACCCATCCATCGAAATTTTGGTGCATATCGGGCGGGTGAGATGACGAGGAGAGCGCAGAGATGTAGGTGCCCAGATAGATAGATAGATAGATAGATAGATAGATAGATAGATAGATAGATAGATAGATAGATAGATAGATAGATAGATAGATAGATAGATAGATAGATAGATAGATAGATAGATAGATAGATAGATAGATAGATAGATAGATACGGCCAAAGTTCCTCGAGCTCGTCAAGGAATGCTTCACATTTAATACTTGAGCATAGCAGTGGGAACGACTTGCACTGGAGTAGCGCTTTTTGATCATGACATTATGCTTGTGATGGCCATTAGTTCTGAGAACATTTCAGTTTCCCACATTTATGAGCTCGAGGTCAGACCAAGGATTTCCAGGCTGCAGCGCTGCTGGTGGTGGCAGCCGCAAATCGCGGTGGGTGGCTCGCTTAAGTGTGTGCGGGCACTGAACGAGCAGGCCAGCAGGTTAGTATGGACGTCCATGTGCATAGCGAGACTCTCGACAGCAGCACCAAGCCATGAGACAGCGCATGTATACATACTGCCACGGGCTTGCATGGTCTCAAAACTTATGATTGCGACTGTACCTCAAGAAGATCCCAGTATAATTCCGAGGCTTCTGGGACCTTTTCAATTCTAACTTTCACAGCCTGCGGTGCTTATGCCTTCAGAAATGGGAATGTATCCGCACTACTCGCAGTGGAGTTGCAGATGAGCGTCATGAGCCGTGTAAAGGGTCGCTTCATGTTTACATGCGTGATTGTTTATGCTACCGCAGTGGTGGACGAGTGATTAGAGTGTCCACCTCCTATGGTGGAGGCACTGGCGTTGGTTCCCAGTGCAGCCAGGAAAGCAGGGGGGGGCGGGGTTTCTAATAGGGGGAGAGGGATGCGGACATGTTGCTCGGTGGTGTGGGTAAACTCGTGTATAAAGGAGTCCCGTTCCTTTCTATTCTCTTCACTCTCTTCCCCTACACCCCTCAACACTGGGCCAAACGCTTAACTAATGCAGCTGAAAGTAGCACCCTTTCATCACCTCAATGACATTACCCATACACTGCCTTCCACAGCCAAGGAATATTTTTGGGGTGTATGTTGGCCTCATCAGTATTTCTTGTGCTCTTTTCAGTTGTTAGCATGTACTGCTTCGCATTTGTGGAAACTGTGCCTCCTCTACTTTAAGATGCCTGCCATGTCAGCCGCGCTCCTATTGTTTGCCCATAGCAACCGTGTTTTGGTGGCACTAGCTTCTCAAACTACCTTGCACTGCCTTTATTCGCAAAAATTAACTTTGCAGGGCCAATTCTGGAAGGTCATGGTGCTTGACTTTGCGAAAACTTTGTGTTCAATGTTTGCAGGTCTCAGCAGAGTGAAATTAGATAGTTCGTCACTGGAAATGAAAAAGCAAATGACGTATTGTTTTGTGGGGTTTAACGTCCCAAAACCAGTTCTGATTATGAGAGACGCCGTAGTGGAGGGCTCCGGAAATTTCGACCACCTGGGGTTCTTTAACGTGCACTGACATCGCACAGCACACGGGCCTCAACATTTCGCCTCCATCGAAATGCAGCCGCCGCGGCCGGGATTCGATCCCGCGACCCTCGGATCTGTAGCCGAGTACCTTAGCCACTAGACCACCGTGGCGGGGCAAGCAAATGACGTAAAACAACAAAACGTTTTTCGCTGCGGCAGAACCAGAGGGTGACCGTTCTTAGCTAATATAGGTTGTGTTGCGGATAACTCATTCTCATAGAATAGAAGTAAGGAGATCAGAAATTGATTCATCATGAAAAACGCAAATAATCATTGCATATGGGAGATCGCACATAATGCTCAGAAGATTATGAACAAAGAAAAAAAGCAATCTTCATGTATTTTACAGTGTCACACTAATTATGCATATTAGCAGAAATCACCACAATGAAGAAAAATGTAAAACATTGACAGTTAAGACAGTTCATGACGGTCTAAAGCAGAGAATGACTTTGGTGTTGCACACAAATATATGGTGGCTTGTCATACCGTACATATGAAAGGAGCTGACAATCGCTGAAATCAAAGATTCAGACGTAAAAGTCTCCTACTTCATAACCCTCTTATCAGATTTTTTTTCCTGCACACCGCTATGCACCAATCCACTAAACAGACAAAAACAAAACAAACCATGTGATGCAGTTTCAAGGCATGCACTTCAAGTTTCGCTTTGCGTGACAGCGCTTGATGTGGTATATTTTTGCCACTGCATTTCTGCCTGTTATGTCTGATGCATCCTTAGAAGTAGTGGCTTTGTCAATGTTTTGTGGGAGCTGTACAAAAGCCTCTCTTCCATTCTACTAACAGCCTGGGAGGAGCCGAAAAGTGCGGAACTGTTCTCATTGCTTCCGCTGTATTAAACAGGACATTGAAACTGCAAGACACTTGATAATAGCATTTAGAGCATGAAAAAATAGGCATTAAAAACATGAGCGCTCGCTACAAATGGGCTACGAAGAAGATTGTGCGGGTTCTGGCACGGCCAGCAGGAGTGTCAGAACACAGTGCCATTCTGTGGCGGCTGCATGTGTAAACGGAAACGGTTGGGCAGATGATTTGGTGATAATGTGTGATGCATCTCAAAGTAGAGAATGTGCTGGTGGAGAGAGATGTGCAGATAAATGAAGTGGCAATTTGGTTTCCTACGTTATGAGTTTCATGGTACTGCAGTCCTTTGCTCCAAGCACACAGTCGCAGTGTTTTTCATGTTGTGAGTTTTTGTCTTTTTATTTTTTGAAAAGAATATGCACTGGTCCCTTGCTGCATGCTAAGACAGCTTGGTGGTGAGGACCATTCTGCATTGTCTTAACGATTCTTTGGCGTGGTTGTTTTAATTTATCACTAAATTTATTTGACATCATATTTATGTAATTTGACATAGATGGGTAAACATTCAACCACCTGTGGGGCAGACCAGCGTATACCTGGCCGAGGAATGCAGGTATGTGCCACATGTGATTTTATTGTGACGACGTAAATGGCCAAATGTGTCAAGTTACCTTATAGCCTATCAGTCATTCTAGCCACAATGCGTACCCTTCCATGCGAATTTTGTTATATTGCTCACAAGCTTGACACGTTTTTTTTAAGCATATATGTGTGTATCGACGCTGACAGAAGCCAGATGTTACATTGGCAGGAGCACTGATGCCATATTTAGAGAAAGCAAGCCAGGTCAATTGTTCTAGCTGGGGCTGGCTTATGTGGCACCTTCCTCTTCTGGTCATTAGCCTATGGAACTGCAGCAGCCAGACACTTAAAAGATCTTTGGTTGTACATGCCTCGATCACAACACAAAAACCATGCATCACAACACAATGCTTAAAAGAAATACGCGCGAAAAATAAGCTTTATAATGTGTTCTTAAAAAACAAAAGTGAAGAAGCTTTTAAACTTTTTAAGGCGCAAAGGAACGACGTGAATAATCTTTTGCGACGTGAAAAAAGGCGATATTTACATAAACTATTCGACGTGAATATAATGAAGAAACCAGATCTTGCATGGAAAAGGCTGAATGAAGTTCTAGGTCGCAAAACTGATGGGAATGCGGATTTCTCAGAGATAATTTCAAATGGTCAAACGATTTCTGGAGTGCATTTATCAAACACATTTAATAATTATTTTACCTCTCTGTCAAGCGCTAACAGCCACAGCCTAAATTGTCTGCAGTACCTGGGTGCCCCAATAAAAGATAGTGCATTTCTTGCTCCAACTGGCGCAAACGAAATAATTCATGCCTTCATGTCGCTTAAAAACAGTAACTCCAACTATAGGCCAATATCCCTTCTGCCAGTATTTTCTAAAGGTTTGGAAAAGATAATATATCATAGAATGGTTACTATCATTGATAAACATCAAATTATAACAGACAGACAGTTCGGGTTCAGAAAAGGGCTTTCTACTCAGGATGCTCTCTTGTCGCAGAAAGAAATTATATTACAGTCTTTCGAGCGCGAAATGTGCACATTAGGCGTATTTGTTGACTATTCGAAGGCTTTCGATAACATAAATCATTGTACTTTGCTGGAAAAGTTGAATCATTATGGTTTTCGTGGGGTGTTTCTAGAGCTGCTCACTTCCTATCTGAAACATCGCCAACAACAGGTATACATTAATCATCACACTTCAGATTTTAAGGCGTTAAGTGCCGGTGTTCCGCAGGGCAGCATTCTGGGGCCCCTTTTGTTCTGCCTGTATATTAATGACATAGCAGGATTGATAACTCCGCAGGATTTGTTATATACGCAGACGACACTACGCTACTTTTCACCGCACGCGATGCTTCTGGTGTAGTAAAAGATGCCAATCACACATTATCGATACTATCATCATGGAGTGCTGAAAATTCTCTTAAAATAAATGTTGCTAAAACAAAGGCTGTTTTGTTCAGACCCAAAAACCGCAGGATGGACGCTCTTGCTGGTTTATACTACGAAAATTCATCTATTGAAATAGTGCCTTCTGTAAAGAGTCTCGGTGTTTTGTTTGAGGAACACATGTCCTGGAATAAGCACACTGAACTAATCGCAGGTAAAATTTCGCGGGTGTGCGGTGTACTCAATAAATGCAAATACTACTTGCCAAAACACATTAAGTTGCCTATTTATAACAGCCTATTTGCATCACATGTAAATTATTGCAATTTGGTGTGGGCTACGACGACGATGGCGAACATAAAAGAACTTCACATAATCCAGAAGACAGCGATCCGTGCAATCATGAACGCGCCACATAACAGTCACACTGCTCCATTTTTTCTTCAATTAAGCTTAGTTCCGCTTCCGTCACTATACGAAAAGATGCTATGTAAGCGCTATCATGTTGGTGTCGCTAAGAAGAACAATTTCTTAGGCAACCTTTCTTCTCTAAAAGAAAATAAAAAGCTACGAATGACTCGCCTCACTCAAGAATGGGAACTTCCGCGCACACGTACCAACTATGGAAAACAGATGTTACGCTACTTATTGCCATACCATTTAAACAATTCTCATTAGCGTGTGCACAAAGAAGCCTACGAACATCTCGCTTAAGAGAAAGGGGTGGAGTGTTATTATCTCGCACTATGTGTATGAATTGTTCATATTCTTTTTATCCATTATTAACTTCTCTCATTGTGCGCATGTTCTACAGCAAGTTTACATTTTATGTGCGGCAATGCAATAAACTATATTGTTACATTTTATATTAAGATGCGTTTCTCATGTACAAATGCATTCCGTGATGTGAAAATATGTGTATTTTATTTATATAACATTTGATTCTTTTTGTCTTTTTTGTATCGGAGGGGGGGGGGGGTAAGGGGATGATAGTATACTATCATATACTATCATCATATACTATCATATACTAGGGGATGAAGTATACTATCATACTGATTGCTGCTCCGTGTTTCATGTTGCCTTCTGTGGTGCCAAGTTCAAGGGACCGTGGGCCTTGTCAAGCCGTTTTGTGGCTTTTAGCTCGCGGCCCTCAACATCTGTATTTGTCGAGATCTGATGTTGAAATAAACTATATATTCTATTCTATTCATATTGGCGATCCAGTAAATCGGCATGTTCTTGCACAACTAGCTGCAAGGCTGCTTGTACTTCTCAAGAAGTAGCTTCTTTTTTCTGTGCTTTATATACTGCCACGACACGTCTAGGGGCCGTTGTTAGTACCTACTGTCGCAGCGGTTGCTGGACACGGTGCACTCTTTTATTTTTCTTTATAACAGGCCTGTTTCATTTGCATTAAAGGGCGAACTGAAATTGTAGCAACTGAAACGTGGCCTAGCCTAGTGGCGGAGCCTTGGTACTGTGGCCTGGAGTCTTTTGACTTGCTGTACATTGCTCGCTGCTGTTTGTACAACCATAGCTCGGACTAACAATCGTAGTCGGTACATAAAAAACTCATCCCTGCTTTTAACCATGGCGCACACGTGCGGCATCTCCCAGGCGTTGCACACACATGCTCTGTCGTGGTAGAACCTGGCACAAATACACCCGATGGCTGTCGGCCACTGTTTGCGACATGTGTTGCATAGAAGGCTGCATAGGCCAGTGCCTGAGTATGTTGGGTCATGGAGCGCATCGAATTGATTTCTTTGAGACGTGCCTGCTGCAATAATTTTGTTCTTGCTAAGGGTGTTCATGACGTAACTTTACATTCACATTGCTTTTGGAAAGTCTGCTTGCTTTTCTCTTAATGCAGGTACATTAACCTTCTTGACTTTGTAGCTCAGTCAAGTTTCACTTTCTTTTTCTGGCCACAGGGGTGTGATTTCGGTTGTTCACAGGCTGGCACTGGTATATACACAAATGACAACACTGTGCACAAATGATCCTGTCTTATCTGCATAATTTCTTTCCTGCGAATCACAAATTGTTTGCTTCTTGGTAGTGATAAAATGAAAAGTTATTGAATTTTCCCACTTATATAGTTTTTTTTTACAGGTACACTCACATGCACTAGGATAATGCTCTGGTTGTGCACTTGTTTCTTTGTTATGAATTACTGAAGCGGCGATTCCTTCTATTGAGGCTTCTGTCTAAATGCCAAATTGCAGTTGTATTTTAACTGGGGTGTCGAACCGGCAAAAAATATGAGTTCGGGCTAAGCTTAAGCGTGCGCCATTTCACAACGGATTAGTTACATTTAGGTACACGAAACTTAATATTTAACTTTTATGCAAGCCTGAAACAGTCCATGCAGCACTGCCCAAGTGACTGCATTCAAAACTTCATGAGGACTGGAATTCACATAAAACAAGAATAAAAAAAACCATGTCGCACTGGAGTTGTCCATCATAGAAAATTCATAGAAAATAGTAAGCCCTACAGAGCTTACTATTTATAATTTTCCATTTAGTTCCATCTTGATTTGCGATCCTCTGCTGAACCGTGCCCATGGCACATACGCAAGTTTTCTCCAAGGCCGCGCCTATAGTGCCGGCAGCCGGCAAAACAGACCAGCAGAATAGTTGCCGGCAGTTTATCCCTGCCGGCGCATTTCCTCTTATAGCTATTTTAACCGTGTCCGTGGTTCGCCCGTGTCACTGGAGGGCCCGTTGACATTCGTTGCCGCTTCGCGGTGCGCCTTCGGCGCTCTCACTATTTTGCTCGTGTCACTACTGCCACAGCCAGGAGCGTCAGCGACGGGCGCTAGCGCGCCTTCCGCTGACAACAACGCGATTCTGTTTTAAAATAACATTACGGCTTCTTCGGAGCAGTTGTGTTAGCGTTAATAGTTCTTACAAAAAAATGAAACACCGAAAGAAAAAGAAATTTCACGAAGGCTGCGATTCGAACCACGGCCCTCCGAACCACCAGCCAGCGCGGCACGCTAACCCACTACACCACCCAACCGTGCCGTTCTTCACTGAAAAAAATATCGAGGGGCCAGGCAGTCATCACCGTGCTGCCTAAAGTCGCATGGTCACGGGCACCCAATAGGCGGGAACTTTTGTTGGTCTGTTTTGCCGGATGCCGGCAATATAGACACTACCTTTTTCCAAACAGCGGAAAGGCCCACTGGCACATCAGAAACAGCTAGCGATGTCTCACATAAATTAGCTAGAGCAGGCATAGTGAAAAACACGGCCATGTTATGAGCACTGCATTGCATGGCAAGCTTTTGCAGACCTCTGTCGCATCCATCCTTGAGCTCTTTCATGCACGCTTTTCTTTCTGTTGCTAGTTATGAAGCAATTGAGCAAAATAATTAGTACGAATGCTCAGAGGGCTAAATTTTCGAGCTGCATCAGATAAGTGTTTGAGACTGTCCATATAATTGCTATCGCAATAAAATAATTGTTCAGTATCGAGTACAAGATCAAATGAAATATTTTGTGGAATCTGCTTGCCACACATAGAAAAAAAAAAGAAAACACTCCACATAATTGTTACACGTGCATCACATTAGCACTGTATCCTGAGATTTACATTGCAAGGAGTAATGAAAAAGGGGCAGTTATATGCATAACTGCGTCTACTGTGAAGCACATCTCAATGGGCAGGCTCACTATTATGAGTGGATACAAGCATGCAGAGAATGGCGACAAAATAATTAGCTTTGTCTTTATTTAAATGGAGAATTGATCATTTGCATAAAGGAGAGGCTTGCTTGCCTGCGAGTTTCTTAAAGGCTGCGTTCAATATCATCGAGTTGCACAGCAAACCAGCATAAATCTCAGACTGTCAGTTGGCCTTGTTTATTAGTATGTATACATTTGGTGCTTGCCAGTGTAAATATCACAGTTTGCACTAGATATACTTTTGCAGGCTTATTAGAAAATGGTTCTCTTAGAAAAATGGTTCAAGCATGTTCCAAGATTATCTGTTCGTGTTCAGGTTCAGTTCTGACCAAAGTTCCGGCTCGGGTAGGGTCTTCGGTTTGGGTTCAGTTCGACGCCCTGATTTCTACCATTTAAATAAAGAACGGCTAAACAGTTTAAGCTCTTGATTCTGGCTGACGAACACCTTCTCAAAAGTGAGTTCAGCACAATTATTCTGTCCAGCTTATAGCGCAAACGGGGACGAAGACGAAGGAAAGACAAGGTGACAACACGAGCGCTGCGCTCGTGTTGCAGTGCAGCGCTCGTGTTGTCACCTTGTCTTTCCTTCGTCTTCGTCCCCGTTTGCGCTGTAAGCTGGTCAATATGAATTATCACCAACTCGCCCAGATTTCCGTTCTCGTACAATTATTCTGACCAGTACCAAAAAGACAATAAAGGGGTCGTGAAACGTTTTCTGGAGATGTTGTGCGTATTTGGGATCCTGACCCTTCATTCAACATTATACATTGTTTCATTGCATCGTGTAGGCTGATTTAGAGCAATAAAAAAAGTGGTTTCGGTTTCCCTGCGCACTGCCCTCAACTCGGCAGTTGTCTTCATGTTAGTCGTTACCAGGCCTCCGAGATTGGTGCGCCCACGGAGGCCACGGGAAAGCAAACGATCCAGCAGCCTTGCTTCCATATGGCGGCACCGCACAGTTTCTAAGTATTTTCTTTCTTTCTAGCTTTCAAATAAATCAATTCTTGTAGAGCAAACGCGAGTTCATTATACCTTTACACTTAAAAATGTCTTACCGAAACGTCACCGAATAGTACCATGCCGGCCTGTAGTGTCACATATAGTCGTTTCAGGGGCATTATTAAATGTGCACTGATTATTTCGCTGAAATATTTTGGAATCGGCTTGTTGAATGCATATTGAAGCAGTGAAAATTGCAGCTGGGCATCTCCATATTCTTTTCACGACCCCTTTAAAGGGACACTAAAGTGAAAAGGTGAAGTAGTTTTGAATGATCATTTATATTTATAGAACCTGGTTGTCATATTAATTTACAACTTCTTGTTCAACAATAAAAGAGAAAAGGAATGTCAAAAGGTTTAGTTGGAAATTCACTCCGGAACTTCAGCCTCATGACATCGGAAGGCCATGTTCTTTTTCTTGTTTTTTACATTATCGTGACATTCACTCCATGAAATGTTCAGAAACTTCCTTTGTTAATTCCCTGGCTCCTTCAGAACACAATGTATTTGTTTCTCACTGATGAGTAGTTATCTAGGCCTTAGCTCATGCTGTCAAATTCTGTTATATCGCGTGTGCTAGTGGTGGAACTCAGAGCAGTGGCGCCACCTCTAACATTTTTGTTCATTTTCTTGCTTACCAAGGGTCTTTGGCTTGCAAGGTTGGTGTGTTTGGTACTGTGAAAAGCTGACCTTCTAATACAAGAAAAGTTTCCTTTTTTTTTAACTTTAGTGTCCCTTTAAACTAGTGAGCAGATTTCTCCAGGCCCATGAAAATATTTATTTCAATCCATCCACGTATATATAAACACCTTTATCGAGCTAACAAACGCCACTAATGCTTACCACTTAATGCACTTGGTGTCTGCTGTACTATAGCTTTCTAAAAGCAAATTTTCTCGGTGCACGATAAAGAATCTGGCATCGGCATTTGTGAAATCAGCATCCGCAGCAGTGAGTGCCAATGTGACACTGCTCTGCATTGTACACATTATTGTGGTGCTCACATGGCTAGTCATTTAGGCACCCATCCATCTGTCCCATGTGTGTTTTGCTGCACACCAGTGTAACTTAACACACCGTTTCTACTGCAGAGGGATCAGGGCGTGTTCTTTTTGTTTGACAGAGCTGAACATGTTCCAAAATAGCATGCTTGCAAAAAATTCTATCAAGCTTGTGCAACATAAACATGAGCTGGTGAAATAGAAATACCAGTAGTGCTTGAATGCTAGCAAGAATGAAAACAAAGCCTACAGTGCCGTATAATGACGACACGTCAAGAATTGTAAGTGGGGTGCGTGAATACACATGCACAGTCCGAAATCAGTCCTTGCTTTTTAAAGAGATGGTATGGGAGACCTGCTCATTCTTGTGACAGCTTCGAAGGAGCTTCACATTGATTTCTAGGTCTATCAGAGCATAGCAACGCTACGTGTCTATCTGCCATGAATGTAACCCATTCCAATTACCAAGTAGATGTCATTGCATGTTTCAGTGGTGTTATGTTTTCTGCATCTCCAGTTAAACTTATGGCAATAAAATCGGATGGTGTTGCAGGAGGGGCAGCAAATAAGGAAGGAGGTGGTGCTGTCCCAGAGGCTTGAACACGCGGGGCCTCTCAGCCATACTTTGTTGCAGTCAGCCTCGTCAATGCAACCCACTATAGTTCTCCATGGTTGCCAGCTTAAACAACCGACAAACTGGAGGCATTAGAAGAAAACTGTGCTGAATGGGGCTGTGGCTCACACCTTGGTGAGTACTCCCTCCTAATTTGAATCAAGCAGCGTACCATACAGGGTTTCTGTGCTCTCTTAAAATGCTGTCTTTTAGTAAGTAAACTAGTGAGACAGTAAGCATGAACCAATACCGTATTACGTATTATTATTCAAGAAGCCTGAGTTGAATGTTAGATGTAGTGGACAGCATAGGCAACCTATTGAATTTGATGTCAATAAGTAGCAAGAAGCTGCCTGAAAGTAATGCAGGAGACAAAGTGCCATAAATTAAATTTTGAGTAACTTTTCTAGATTGAACTTTGTTCTCGTCAGTCCAGCATGCAGCATTATTGTTGCATGCATTTGCTTTGTATGCATAATGCAGTAGGCCACATGCTGAGTCAACCTACTAAGTGTGCCCTACTTTGCTTATTTTCATAATGGAGTTGTTTTCCCATGGTTCTTTGGGAAGGTCATTGGAAAAGTTTGGGGTGTACTCAAAAGTGCCCAAAAATACTTCTGCATGTGATGCCAAATGTGCTGGTGACAAATGTGCTGGTGACCATAGTGCAGGACTCCAGAAATTTTGATCACTTGGAGTTTTTTAATGTGCACCCAAATCTGAATACGTGGGCATCTAGCATTTTGACTTCGTGAAAATCTTAACTGCCACAGGTGATGGAGGAGAAATGCTAGAGGCTTATGTCCTGAGCAATACAAACACATCTCTAATGTATGCACATGCACTGACATGTGGTGTCAGTGCATGTTAAGCCCAGGTGGTCAAAATTTCTGGATCCCTCCATGACAGCATTCCTCTTCTTCCACTCGTTCATTCTTTGTACAACCAGCCCGATGATGCTGAGCCATGCTCCCTACAAATGCTGTAGAAAATAGCGTCCACTGCTTAACTGAATAACAATTATTATTTCTTCACAAGTGCCATTCTGACACAGAAGCAGACAAACTTTTCCATACTTTTTTGGCAGTGGATGTTGTAAGTGCAGTGTCGTAACCACTGTCGCTACACTTGGCATCTTGCTGTTCCCACCTATTTAGGACACATGCCAGTCTGCCTCTTCCCAGGTGTGATGGTACGTGCATTTTTAGCAGTAACGCAGTGATTTCTAATACGGTGGCCTGCCCCACATTCCTCATGAATTTTCTGAAGTATCATAGCTTTCTTTTGTGCTGGCAGCACATGCCTGACTGAATGATCCCATTTAAGTACATGGACTGGTCTAAACTTTAGGCAGACAACTGTGGCATTTAATTATCGTGTGCGTTAAGCGGGCAGTTGCTCTGGGAGGGTCGTTCCTTCCTACAATGATTCATCTGACACTCTCGAGTTTGGGAGGTGTGGCAGGGCTTTAAATCGTGCCGTGGACTCTCTAAAGCTGGTTGTGCATTGTGCAATTGGCCACTAAACAAATAATGTGATGGCCCGAAAATACGCTTTTTAATTTGGAATGTACGCAACACAACCTTCAGCGAATAATCTCATCGTTGACAAAACATTTGAAGACGCATCCTTAATAAAAATTAAAAATAACAAGGGACCAAGTACCGACCCCTGAGGGACACCGGAGGTTACTTAAATGACATCCGAGCTCGCTCCATTTATTACTACGCGTTGTGATCGCAGTGTGAGGTACTCCTTTATCCAAGCGATTGCTTGCGGACTAATGTTCAAGCAATGCAGTTTGTAAACTAATAAGTCATGATCCACAACATCAAAGGCTTTCTTGAAGTCAGTAAACACAGAATCTACACAATTTCCTCGATCTAGCACTTCGCACACATCGTGAACAAACTAATTTAATTGCGTGACCCAAGATATGCCACATCTAAAGCCATGTTGTTTATGGTTAATCAAGAAATTAGTGTTAATGTGCGTCATAATGCTAGTGTATAAAATGTGTTCTATGGTTTTGCATAATATGCTTGTTAGCGATATGGGTCCGTAATTACATACGTGTTGACGGGGCCCCGATTTATGAATAGGCACAACACAAGCCTGTTTCCATTCATTTGGAAGGCAGCCTGTGAACAGTGATTTAGAATAGAGCACATTGAAATATGGAGCGATAAATTGAGCGCACAATTTCCGGAGGCCGCACGGCAGTCCATCAGGGCCGGCAGCTTTGAAAGGCTCCAACCGTCTCAGAAGGGCGGTCATTCCACCTTCATCAATCGCTATGTCTTCCATATCTTGTATGTTCACATTGCTAAGGTAAGGTGGTAGCTCATACGATACTTTTGAGGAAAGAACGGAGGCGAAGAAGTTATTAAAAGAATTGGCTTTAATAAGGCTATCCTCTATTATTTCGTCGCCTTGCTGAAGCGGTTGTATAGAGACCTTATCCTTCCCGTTACGTTTCACGAATTTCCAGAATTCCCTCGAGTTGATTTGCATCCGCGTGTTTAAAGACTCAAAAAAGATCTGCTTTGCTTCCGTCGTTTTTTGTAATTCCTTGGTAATAGCGCGCAGTTTTCTTTCAGTGGGAAGGTTTCGTTTTCTTGAAGTTAGCATATAATCTTTGCCTTTTTTTAGGGGCGAAGCTCCTTATGCCGTGGGTCTGTCCATCCTCTGTTTGTAGTAGCCACCTCTAGTTCGTGAAGTACTCACTAGATGGCGTGATGGAGCTGCGGTGCTCGCTTCATTCAGATGTATGGGAACGCGTAGTATGGGAGTCCGTCCGTCCGTCCATCCGTCCGAGCGCTGCGGTGCTGCTTAGCTAGTACGTCAGTTGATCAATAGATGGCGCGGAGGTGCTCGCTGTGTGCTCTAGTGTGATAGGAGAGCGCTAGATGGCGACACACTGTTTGTCGCGTCTTTGATGATGTACTGGGCAAGATTCACGGAAGATTCACGGTTTTTACCGATGAGCATCCGGAGCTTCGCCCACTCATGATCATTCACTCCGTGGATATGAATGGATTTTTTTACAAGCGAGCGTAGTGTTGGATTGAACCAGGGATTGCTTCGAGAACGCCGAGCCGCCTGAACCCATGACGGTACATACTTGTCCCTTAGCTCCAAAATATTTGTTTTAAACGATACCCATAAATCGTTCACACTGGAAGTTTCTGTAAGCAATTCAAACTCTGGTAAATATTCTTGTAGTACAGAACCTATAGCTGTAATATTGGCTTGCTCGTAATTGTACATCTTTCGGATGGCGTTAAATTTTTCTTTAACATAAGTTATGTTCATTTCACGCTATCACATCATGGTCGCTTAGACCGGGCAATACTGATATCAATGTCACCCAATCAGGCCGATTCGTTAGGAATAAATCTAAATGTTACTTTTTCTTGTTCGCTGAGTCACCATTTATTTGTGTTAGATGAAACGTTTGTACTATATTCATCACTTCCCGTGATGGAGCTTGCTGAATGTAAAATGTATCGTCAGATTCTTCAAAAAAAGAAAGTCAGTTTCGCCACAAATGCGAGAGAATGAACGCGATAGCAACAAAGGGGACAGCAACGCGAAGAGCATGGAGGCAGCTGGAAACCCGTTGCGCTCCTCGCGCCATCTCGCTGGTAATAAAGAAACGCTTAAAAGCGCCTGCCGTCTCTGAGTCCTGCCAGCGGTAAAGGTTGTGTATATAAGGCTCGTCGTTAGCTCGTTGAAGGAGCTGCTCATTGTGGCGTAGTGGTTAGCGCCACGTGCTGCGGAGCGAGAAGTTCCTGGTTCGATTCTGCGCCTCGGGAGCATTTATCTGAATTGTTTTTCTTTGGGACTTTTATAGAGATATACATACTTATACATATACGGTTCATGACCGCGGCGACGGGGACGGCAAAAACCAGCCGGGAATGTCCATATAATTGCTATCCCAATAAAAGTTTAATTCTGAGATTTTATGTACTTTCAACAAGTGGATCAGCCAGTCAACTCAATAGTGCAGTGCTCTAGAAGGTTCCAGCGAGGACAGAAAACTTGCGCCGCTCAGGTTCGTGTTCCGGTAATTCGAAGATATGGAAGAGCTGCTTTAAACGCAGTCCTGCCGCCGCAGAAGCCACTAACGAAAACATTATAAGGGATTTGATAGCGCTCCGGGAGCCATTTGAAGAAGCTACTCACACATTCGAGATGCATGCATGCATGAAACCGTTCAAGTTCTGCGACTTGGTGACGTCACAGGGAATGGTCGGAATGAAATCAGCAGCTACTTGCACGCAGAATCGTTCAGCGCGTGCGCTGAATCGGACATTTAGAAGTTTTGCAAAAGAAAAGAAAGCAGTTATCTGGAGACTTGCGAAACTTGCAAAAAGGCCTCGCTAATTGCAGCTACAACGAAGAATCAGCCGCGAGGATATGAGTGCTGCAGAATACATAATTAAGGAAGAACGCACACAACAGAACCAAGAATCCATGGGCAATCTTGTTTTTTTTTTCTGCGCAGTAATTTGTGAATGACCTTGCACGAGGAGTTTAGACTAACGGTTAAGCAAAGCTAAGAGCAAGAACGATGTGTTTTTGTTTTTTGTCGTAGCAGATATACGCTTCCATTTCCTGTTGCCAGGAACGTTACCACTGCATTCCTGATCGAGTCGGGCAGGGAAGGGCCTAGTCCCGGACGTCCCGTCTTCAAAGTGCCTCCGGGCCAGGCCGCAAAGCTGAGGCCCGTGCACATCTGAATACGTTAAGCTGAAGTACAATGCTGCAGGAAGGGCTGACGCTTGTACTGCTTTTTCAAGTGCTCGCCGATCTAACAGTCACTGAAAGCAGACTTCACTAGTTGAGACGTTTGTTGTCAGAACAGCGGTGAGTACAGGTTCGGCACCGTGAGGGAAAGAACTTGTAGAACTGGGGAAAGGAATTGGGGAAACAGCGCAAAGATGACGTGCGCATCTTCGCGCTGTTTCAGTGTGAAGGCGTAAGATGAATCATCCCGGCAGTGCATGGTATCGTTCTAGCGTTCATTTATTATTTCTGTGTGCGGAAAGCGTGTATGATCGGATATATTTGATGCGATTTACGTGATGCGATGCTACTGAAGTCGATTATAGCACTGGATTGGGAACAAGCTCATTTTCTCTTTTTTTTTCGAACTTCTACGCGTGCACGTCTTTTCGCATAGTTTATTTTCCGATGCTTCAAACGCTACCTGAACATCAGGCACACTGTGTCACTCATTTATGCTTTTCAATGTCAGCTTTCTTAGATTCAACATCTTCAACGCGCTCTTTCACTGTGAGTAAACGGAAACATTTCATAAGTACCATGTGCCGAAATTAAGGAAGACTGCGAAAGCATCAGGCACTGCGCTTTTAATTATTTGCCGCTCTTAGCGAACCAAATCAACATTTCCTCACAATATTTGTTATGTGCACGAGTTGATCGTCTGTACTTGTTAAATATTGGGCGCTAAAAGAGCATTGGTGATTATGATCGCACTGATGTTCCGACGGCACTGATTGTGTCCCTGATAACGTGCTTCAACCATAAAAGCGAAGGCACTTTCGGCAGTTGTAATGAAGCCACGCGTAATGTCTCGTACTTGTTCGAAGGCGGAGCTTACTTTCCTCTATACATGGCTAAATAAATAAATAAATAAATAAAAATTATTTTTTCACATGGGTGAATTCAGTCAATCGATCAATGACATTTATTTCTACAGGTCGGCGATAATGAACCTTAAATCACTAAAATCTACAAAAAATAGCGGTAAAAAGGCTGCGAGTCGTCTTGCGCAAGAACAATAAAATAAGCAACACATCTCACACTGAAAGCACAAATGCACGCGAATCAAAGCAAAGGCAATTATTTAACAACATATATTTATCCTATATATTTATCACACGTAACCAGTAAAAGAAAATAAGACGAAAAGTCCATCTATCTAAGGAAGGTTTGAATATGATTACCACTGGCAGGCAATATACGTTTGACACGCCAGACAAGGAAAACGCCAGAAAATTGTAAAAAAAAGCTTACAGAAATTAAGCGCATCAAGCAAGTTCCGGTTTACAGGAGGCAGCCTATACACTGCGCAAGCAGCAGTTATTTGCATGTCTTTTCGAAAAAAAAGTATTCTTTCCATGCGTTTTGTGGAGAGTCGTGTCTTTAAGAGTTTTCATTAAGCCATTCGGCATATTGATCAATTCAAAAGATGATCGCGTTCGCACAGGTTGTTTCTACAGGCGTAAAACACTAATCTAGGGGCAAGCAAGGCTCCGGCCGACATCTTGAAGCACCGATAAGCACATAAAACAAAAACAGCTAAATTGAAGCGACTTCGCAATCTTGAAGCATTGGAGAATGCGCCACCAGCTCACCAACGGACAGTCGAAGGTGTGCGAGGTCCTTGGCCGCCGCGGGATGAAAGCACACTGTCTCGCTCCCTGATCGCACGTCCCCGCACACCCGAGACAGCGTCCCTGACCATCGCTGCGGCCTCTGCGTCGGTCACCTTTGCCTCGTCCCGCACTTGTTCCAGCAGCCGTGGATGGTTGCGCAGTTCTTCGAGAGCAATGACTGTCGGGTCATCGGCATGTCTTTGCGCACGATGAACCTGACCGCAGCACTGATCCGAGAGGAGTTTTGATGCACAGCCTCTTGCAGCTGAAAAAGTGTTTTGTAGAGAGGCATATAGATACACATGTGCTGTAAGAAAAAAAATTGGGGGGACCCTTAAGCTTCGCCTTTAAGAGTTGAACGCGATAGCGAAATCCAACCAATAGTGTGCACTTAAACCACTCAGTGCATACTTATTAATGTGTGTTGTTACACACACATACATGCGCAGAGACGCAGACACACACGCGCGCGCGCGCGCGCGACATATGTATAGTAATGGTACAAGTTTTCAATTTATTTAGTAGCACTTTTATATCGACTTCATGAAAATATTGTACAGTGATGCAGTCACATGGTCCTGTATTACGAACTGCGGTAGGCGTGGCACTTTCATTCGTAAATGGCCACATGCTGTCGTCCATCTTGCGTTAACTATATGGCAGCTGTTCGATTTGTTCTTCTGGAGACATCTTCCGGCCAACCGCAACAAGCATCGCCTTACACAAACAGCACATTACCTAATGTTTGCGGTTTGCTTGATATAATATTGTCACGCAGTATTGTGACTAGAAGAGCCAGACGTAGAGAGTGTCTTGGGGCAGCCACTTTATTGGAGACCTTGTCCGAATTCGGCGGTGGTAGCGACGACGAGCGCAGCTGTCTTTCGGCGGGTGACAAGAGAAAGAGCACCACGGATCGGCGACGCACGCCGTTTTATACTCCGCAGAGTTCGAGCTGGACGCTCCTTAAGAACGCGTCGACACTAAAGATGAAAGTCGAACGCCACCGCATCACTGACGCGCGTTCATACTACACGCCTAGTGTTACGCATGCATAGACCACGGTGTGCATAGACGCAAGCCGCAGATAGAAATGCTATGAGCGCGCGTCTCTCGCTTACGCCATGTGGCAATATGTCCCCTGTCTGTGAACGGCGGAACCATATAGGCTCTGCTGTAGTCGCATGGCCTCTGAGATAGCGGGCGCGCCCACCGTCTCGGAGGCCATGGTAGTCAAGACATGTTTTTCACAATGTCTCACAGATGGCAGCACATTATCTAATGTTTGCTGTCTGCTTGATATGCGCAATAAAGTTTATTCCTCCTACAAATCGCCGAATGGGCTCATTTTAGTCGTGACGCCTACCGAACAAAATGCGTTAAGAAGACTCCTTCCACTACCTGACATTTATATGGTGTTTTTGCGAGGAAGCTCCAAGTAACACCATGGCTTTTTGAACTACTGCTAAACAAAGAGGCTCAATTCAAAAAGCCACGGTGTTACTTGGAATATATCCGTGGGTACAGCTTGCTTTCAGATGAGGTAAAGTTACTTGCTTACGCGGATGATATTGCTGTTTTCCTCTCTGACACAGACAGCATCATTGAGGCAACTGTGATTGAAAAGTTCTGCTTATACACAGGGTGTAAGATAAACTGGCACGGTAAAGTGGCTTTTGGCACGGTAATTGGGAAAGTACACCAGATACCTTTTCACGCTTGCGTATGTCGTGTTTACCAACAAAGTATCTGGGTGTGCCTCTTCATAGGTATCGACATGCTGATGAACATTGGGCTGAGCAAACATTGAAACTAAAAGAAAAAGCAGATACATGGCAAGGCAGGCAGTTGTCTATGTTCTCGCATGCTGCTGTGTGTAATGTGTTTCTGCTGCCACGTGCATGGTATGTTATGAATGTCTTATGTGCGTCTCGTTCTAGTATCCAGAGGATACAATCGTGTCTTTGCAGTTTCTGTATGGGCATCGACTTGGGAAAAAATCAGTCGAACGAGCTTGTCCATTTCTGTTAAACGCGGAGGTGTTGGCCTTGTTCATTTATTTTTACGTCAGATTGTTTCTAGGTTTATGTTCCTTAGGAATGTGGAAGATCCTTTTTTACGAACAGTCATACATACCAGACTACGGAGAATAATCCCAGATTTCATAATTTCCTCTTGTGGTGATTTCGAGGGTACCGTAACTGGATCTTTGCGGGAGGTCTTACTTTCATACAGAATGTTGAAAGTGAGATTTTCTTTAGAGTACTTGAGTGACGTCACCAGAAAGAAACTTTATAAGGATCTAATTGGAGCGTTCCGCCCGACTCCTTTGTACCGTTTGCCATATCATGGATACCCAGGACAGCATATTTTGAAAAGGGTCAAGAAAATGCCAATAAGTCCAGCTGCCAAAACTTTCTTTGTCAAGCTAGATACGAATAGTCTACCTGTAAAAACATGGCTTCAGGAAAAAGGCTTATTTGTACCTTAGACTACAAACTGCCTTTTATGTAATAAACCAGAGGATATACAACATGCTTTTGTAGACTCCCGGGGTGCAGTATTTTTCTGGGACGTGCTTCAGCGCACTTTAAAGAAAGAATTACCACTAGATTCTTATGGCATTAGGTTTTTACCAGTGGAAGAGCCATGCGATATGATCATGGTCCTGGGTCTTCATGCTTTGTGGAAAACGAGAATGCAGGTGCGACATGCAGATGTTCATGTAAAATCCTCGATGGAAACCTTCATTGAGAGCGTTGGACAAATTAGGGAGATTTATAGAGCCCTGCCTGAACCACCACACTGGGTTACTATCCTTGATGTTTTGAAAGATGTGAAAAAGCTTTAGAGATGGTCACACCAGTGCGTAAATAGTGTATGCGTGTCCGCTTTTGATTGCCTCTGTACTTTGTTCAACAACGTAATAAAGAAAAAAATTAACACCATCTTCCCAAAGGGAACCCTGATGGGATGCGAAGCAGCAGCGTTGCGCACGGGTGGCGTCACGGGTTGAATGGCGCTAACGCGGGTGCTTCGCATCCCATCAGGGTTCCCCTTGGGATGATGGTGTTAATTTTGCGCGTGAACCGACGAGTCGGCGGTGTAGCGAACGGCGGTAGCGGCAGGTGTTGCGGGCGAACGGACGAGGCGGCAGATGCGGGCACTGCGGCGAGCGCACGGCAGGCGAGGGAGAGAGTGACGTCAGCGCGCACTGCGAGGGGAGCGTGACGTCAGCGCGCAGCTGCGGCGTGACCTACTTGGCACCGCTCCAACACCTTCGGCGAGGGGAGCGCGTTGCGGAGCGTTCGTACGGACGCACGGAGGGAGAGTGCTATACCGGCTAGTCAAATAGCTGCTTCGCATCTAAAAACACCTGGTTCGATCCCGGCCGCGGCGGTCGCATTTTCGATAGAGGCGAAAATGCCAGAGGCCCGTGTACTGTGCATTGTCTGTGCACGTTAAAGAACCCCAGGTGGTCTAAATTTCCGGAGCCCTCCACTAAGGCATTTCTCTCCTCTATCTCTTTCACTCCCTTTCCCTCGCCCCCACGGACTCTTAGCCGTGGGCTGCAGAAATTAGCGTCCTTTCCTAACCGAACCACAATCATCATCATCATCATCATCATCAAACACCGTGGCTTTGTGGTAGGACACCTGCTTGCCACGCAAACGGCCCGGGTTCGATCCTCAACGGGACCGAAGATTCGTATTATATGCGAAGCATTTTTTAGCGAACTTCGGCGAGTTTGAGCACATCTATATCTATCTATCTGTCTATCTAGCCGCCTACGATTTTGTGCTCTCCTGGCCGTTTCGCTAATGGGATGTTTACGAAAATTGGTATGCCACAACATGACTACATGACGAACTTAAATGACAGGTCATAACATGAAAATCATGATATGCATGTCATGAGTGGCATGATTTACATGCCACGGTC